>SZWC01005084.1:128116-152528 GCA_023375785.1 Penium margaritaceum | reverse complement strand
GGGGGGGGGGGCGCAGAGTTGAGGAGGGGTGTGGGGAATGATTTGTTAGGGAGGTGTTGAGGACCATGAATTTCATGGGAAAGGAGGGATTTGGTAGGGGGGGAAAGGGGGGATCATGGGGGAGGAGGGGGGTGTTCATGTAGGCCAGCATGGTCCTAAGGGAGCAGACGACAAACATAAATGGACCATGATTGAATGACAATGGTGACAGCACAGACGACTGGCAGGATACCACCGTCTGGGATTGTTCTGCATCTCATGTATACTTGGGCTCAAACCTGGTGACAGCAATAGGTGCAGCAGAAAGAACAGCAGCAGAGGCAGCAACAGTGGAGGTGTCAAGAACGCTAGATTGTATTTCCAACATGTAATTTTCTTTCACATTGGGTTCCTGTCTTCCTCAGAAAGAGAGTTAGTGTGCCCTTCAAAGGTGAACAGACAGCCTGCGCAGCCCAATGGCATCCATGGTGATGCCCATGTGATGTGAGCAACTTCGTCCCCTCCATGAGCAGAAATAGCTCATCTCATTGGCTCACTTTTGAAGTGAAGAGTGTGTTTTTTCACATCTACTGTCAGTGGAATGTTATGCTGAGGGTAGGTGAACATTGAACTAGTGTGAACAGTAAATTGTCAATGTCAAGTGGTGTACCATGGTCGTCACTGCTGCCACCATCGCTGCCACTACTGCTCGTGTTACCGACATCACTAGCTCTGCTGTCATGTCCGCTGCTGCCATGGTCACCTTGTTGTTCTTTGTCACCACAGCCTTATCCATTGCCGCCGCAGTTACCACTGCTACAGTCATTGGCATCATGGTTGTCGTTGTGCCTGACATTGTGGTCTCCCCGTTGTGTACATTGTTGTTGCTTCCAATGCTGCCTCTATCACCACCATCTTCATTTTTGTTGTCGTCACTATCGTCAACATGGACGTTGTCATCATCGTCATCGTCATGGTTGTAGCCATCATCGCAGTTGTCGTCATTGCCATCGTTGTCGTTGTTGTCGACGTTGTCGTCGTCATTGTTGGCATTGTTTTCGTTGTCTTTGGCATCGTCATTTTAGTTTTTGTCGTTGTCATTTTTGTTGCCTTTCTCATTGTCGTTGTTTTTGTCTTGCTCATTGTCTTTGTTGTTGTTCTCTTTTTCAATGTCATCATCATCGTTGTTGTCATCATCTGCATTGTCACTGCTGCCACTGCTTCTATCATCATGATCATCCTCATTCTTGGAATTTTCACTGCGGCTGCAGCTGTTGTCACCTTCGTCGTCGTCATTTTCCTCGTTATCATTTTCATCACCATTGTCGTTACGTTGTCCTCCTCATTGTCTTTTTTGTCGTCGTCATTGTCGTTGTCATCCTCTTTTTTGTTGTTGTTTTCATCGTCATCATTGTCGTCGCTGTCGACGTCAGAACTGTCACCGCTGGCGCCGTTGTCCTCATTGTTGTCATTGTCATTGTTGTAGTCATCGTCTCTTTCATCGTTGTCATCTTTGTCCTTGTGGTTGTCCTCATAATCATTGTCCATGATATCACTACACTTACATTTTTTATTGCCGTTTTTATCATCGTCATTGTTACCATTGTTAGCATCATCATCGTTGTCATTGTTGTCATCATTGTCTTCCTTGTCATTGTCATTTTTGTCCTTTTCCTCATCATAGTCAGTATTGTCGGCATGATCATTGCCGCTGCTGCCATCATCGTCATGTTGTTGTCGGCGTTGTCGTTTTCATTTTTGTCATCGTCATTGTTGTTGTTGTTGTTGTCGCTTTTGTCGCTGTTGTCATTGTGGTCGTTGCCATGGTCTTTGTCGTTGTCGGTGTTGTCCTCATTGTCTTTGTCATAATTGCCATTGTCTTTTTCACCATTTTTTTCGTCTTCCTTATCATCATTTTCATCCTCGTCACTTTTGTCCTCAATGTTGTTGGTGTTGTTAACTCCACTGCCGTTGTTGTTGTCGTTGTCATCGACATCATTCTCGTCATTGTCCCAGTCATCATCATTATTTTCAGCATTGTTGTCGTCTTCACCATCATTATCATCTCTGTTGTTGTAACTGTGGATGTCGTAGCCATCATCCTCATCGTTGTCGTCATTGTCTTTGCTGTTGTTGTCTTCTTCTTCATCGTTTTTGTCATCCACGGGTTTTCCTCTGCCGTCACTGCTGTCATTGTCCTTGTCCTCTTCATTCTCAGAGTTTTTGGTGTCATAGTTGTCATTGTCTTCATTGTTGTCATCATCCACATCAGTGTCTTCATTATCGCTGTCATCATTGTCATTGTTGTCATTATTGTTATGGCCGGCATCGTTAAGGGTGCTGCCATTTTTACCATTGTTGAGTCCTTGTTGTTATCGTTGCTTTTATCCTTTTCATTGTTGTTTTCATCGTCATCCTTGATACCGTGAAGACTGTCAGTTCGTGTCTGGAACGGATTCATCCAAATCCAATCTTTATGTTCCGAGTGTTAACTGTATCCAATCATGAAGATGAGGATCAAAACCTACCCAATAATTGGAATCCAACCCGATCCAAATCATTGTTTCGATTTGAGTGGTATTACTTTGGATTTCATTGGATTTGATGGTTTCACTTTGGATGTCGTCCGACTGTGATGTTTTACTTTGAATTAGCTGGGTTTTTGTCACTTTGTTCCCGAATGGGTGGATTTGGTTGGATTGAGTTTCACCAGGTTTCACCAAATTTGTCCATCCAATCTTTACTATCGGAATCCAATCTGAATCTGATCGTTAAGATCGGATTCAAATTTGACCCGATCCGATCCTAAGGATGGAAGATCCAAATCCAATCCCATCTGAAGAGGTCGGATCCGAATCTGAACCGAGGTCACTTTGATTCAGATTCCAATTGGATAGTGCCTTTAGATCGGCTGCGGATCTGCTATCTGATCTGGTGTAACAGACATGGTCACCACCGTCATCGTCTTTGTTATTGTTTTCGTTGTCATCATCATCAGCGTTGGCATTGGCATCGTTGTTGTTTTTGTTGTTGTTGTTGTTGTTGTTGTTGTTGTTGTTGTTGTTGTTGTTGTTGTTGTTGTTGTTGTCTTTGTCGTCGTCGTCATCATTGTCTTTGTATTTGTCATTGTTGTTGTCGTTGTCATCATTTTTTTTCATCATTGTCCTTGACGTTACCGTCGCCGTCCCCGCCGTTTTTTTTGTCGTGGTCATCATCATTGTCACTGTCTTTTTTGTTTTCATCAGCATTGTTGTCATCATCATCGTCCGCTCCCTCTCCATCTCCCTCCCTCCCTTTCTCCCTACTTCCTCCTCTCCCTCTCCCTTGCTCCCTCTCCCTTCCTCCCTCTCACCCTCCATCCCTCCATCCCGTCTGTCTGTTTGTCCCTCCCTCCTTCAACCCTCCCTCCTTCCCTCCATCCCTCCCTCCCTTCCTCCCTCTATCCCTTCCTTGCTATCTCTCTCTCTCTCTCTCTCTCTCTCTATATATATATATATATATATCTCCCTCTCTCTCTCTCTCTCTCTCTCTCTCTCTCTCTCTCTCTCTCTCTCTCTCTCTCTCTCTCTCTCTCTCTCTCTCTCTCTCTCTCTCTCTCTCTCTCTCTCTCTCTCTCTCTCTCTCTCTCTCTCTCTCTCTCTCTCTCTCTCTCTCTCTCTCTCTCTCTCTCTCTCTCTCTCTCTCTCTCTCTCTCTCTCTCTCTCTCTCTCTCTCTCTCTCTCTCTCTCTCTCTCTCTCTCTTCCCATCTATCTCACCCCCCCCCCCCCCCCCGGTGTGTGTGTGTGTGTGTGTGTTTTTCCTCCGACACAGACTTCATATTCTCGGCACCAAGTCAGCACTTTCTGTAGCATTGGACAGTGTCGACAGTCGTTGACCAAGTCTGCACGCTCTAGCGGCGCGTGACCTGGCTGTCCAGCACCGTTTTTTCTCTTCTTCTTTTCTTCCATCAGGGTGCCTACCTGACAACGCTTCTCTCACGGCGCCTCCCTGCTAGCCTGGTCTTTTGCTGGCCTCCCCGTGAGTCAGCTGCCGGCTGCTGCCCTTCCTCACTGATCGCAAGCCCTCAGCCCATCAGTTCGCGCAAACGGATGGGGGGGGGGGGGTTCAAGTCTCAGGGTCTGGAGTCCAAGGTGGGCGTGGCGCAAGAGCTGACATCCATTCACAGAAAAAATCTGCTGACACGCAGGGACCTGCGTGTCAGTTGATGTGCAGGTCACGTGTTTTTTTGTCCTTCTAGGGTAGGGGCTGCGCCCTACCCTTTTGCTTTTGCAAAAGCCTGGTGGGGAAAAAATCTAGCTCACCAAAACAAGACTTCACAATGAACTTGACTTGAATGAATGAACCTTCCTTTGATATGTCATTTCACTATAAGTCATTCAATATTTGTGATTCATACTGATGGAATCTGGGGCAGCCCTCAGAGAGGTGATCAGGCTCACCAAGAGCCGCCTTGGCAGGACCAACTGTTTGTGAGAGGGAGTTGTAGGTTGCACAGACAGAAATTACGGAAGCGAATGTAGGTCTGCAGAGAATGCAAATGTCTAAATCGACTCTTGATTGAGAAATAACATAAGCACAGCTTTCTAACAAGCCTAAGTACGCCTCATTTGGCACATGGAGCTGGAAGAACCACTCTGTCAAAGTTCACCTCCTAGCAAACTCCTAGCCTAGCGGGATGAGCGGCAGTCACACTCTCACACAAGAGAATTACCATCCCTGCCATATGCACAACCAACAATCTTGGTGGGGACCTTCCTTGAAGCTCTCTGAAGGTCCTCCTGCCGCCTTTCTACCCTGAAGGCCGCTCCAAACCTCCTTGGCCAATAATTGTGGCCGTCATTGGTGCTGGTAGTGCAGGAGCCATCACTTGAACCGGACCCATCGCCACCAAACCTTGAAAATCCATATCTCCCTCAAACGGACTCCAAATCGAGTTCCGTAAAGTGCTACAAAACCAGCAAAACATCCTCCATTCACTTTTGTGACCTGATTATTTTTATCGAGCAACCCACTTTGGTCACTTTTTTTTTGGCACCCCATATCCAACATTCTCCCACTTTGCGAGAATAAAAATCACACAAGTCCGCACTGTCCCCTCAGCTGCTGAAAGCGGTGTGCTGCCAGCAGCTTGGTCAAGAAGTCTGCCAGCATCATGCTTGAAAGGCAAAACTTGATCTGCACCACCTGCTTCGCCACGACCTCGCGGATGAAGTGGTACCGCAGGTTGATGTGCTTGGTGCGGGCGTGAAACTCAGCGTTCTTGGTCAGAGCAATGGCGCTCATGTTGTCACTGTAGATGGTAGTCGCTGTGGTCTGCTGCTGTCCAAGGCTTGCTAGCAGCTCACGCAGCCACACGGCTTCCTTTCCTGCTTCACGCAGGGCGATGTACTCAGCTTCGGTTGAGGAGAGGGCGACGCACTCTTGCTTCTTGCTCCTCCAACTGATTGCACCTCCCCCGAGCACAAACACGAACCCACTGGTTGACCTCCTTGTGTCCAGGTCACCTCCCCAATCTGCGTCACTGTAGCCAATGAGGATAGGGCTGTTGTTGCCGTTGAAGGTGAGGCAAAGGCTGCAGCTACTGTCGAGGTAGCGCAGCACGCGCTTGACCACCTCCCAATGAAAGGCTGCAGCTACTGTCGAGGTAGCGCAGCACGCGCTTGACCGCGCAAAACTTGCTGAGAACTCCCACTGTTTGGCTGATGTCGAGGCGCGTGCCGACTGCTGCGTACATGAGGCTCCCAACTGCTGTTTGGTATGGCACTGCTTCCATGCAACTGCTCTCTTGCATGCCGTGGGGAGTCTGCGTCATGCTCAGCTTCGCTCCCACTTCCAGTGGTGTTGTGACCTTGTGCGCTCCTGCAATGTTGAAGCGCTTGACTATGTCACACACGTACGTGCTCTGCGACAACTCCAAAGTCTGCTGCTGCCGGTCGCGCTTGACCTGAAGGCCAAGGTAGTATTTGAGCTCTCCCATGTCTTTCATGTCAAACCTGGCAGCAAGGGACTGCTTCACATCGTCCAAAAGAGACTTGGAGTCAGATGCAATGAGAAGATCATCAACATAGAGCAAGATGATGACCTGGCTTGCCTCTTGAGTGCGCCCGTAGACTGCATGATCAGCTTCACTACGCACAAATCCAAGGCCAGCCAGCTGCTCATCCATCTTGTGGTACCATGATCGTGGTGCTTGCTTCAGGCCAAAGAGGGCCTTCACAAGCTTGCACAGCAAATCCGCCTTTCCCTCCTCCACATACCCCTCTGGCTGCTCCATGTACACAACCTCCTCAAGGTCACCATTCAGAAATGCACAAGTCACATCCATTTGGTGCACCTCCCAGTCCATAGCAGTAGCAAGAGCGAGGATCGCTCGGATGGATGGGAACTTTGCGACAGGTGCAATGTCTCATTTTAATCCACACCCTCAGTCTGCGCATACCCCTTTGCAACCAGCCGTGCTTTGTACCTGAGCACCTTACCATCCGCACCACGCTTGCGCCTGAAGATCCACTGGCATCCGATCACCCGGCTGCCGCGTGGAGCCTCCTTGAGAGTCCAGGTGCCGTTCTTCATGAGCGCACCATACTCCTCATCTGCTGTGGCACGCCAATCTGCCGCCTCGGTGCTGCGCATGGCTTCAGCGAATGTGGCAGGATCATTGCTGACTGTGAGGAAGAGAAGCTCGAGGTCTGACGACTCTGTTGGTGGTGGAACGGTGCACAGGTTCGCCAGCTCCTCCAGTGGCCTGTGTTTGTTTGCGAGGCGCTCGGATTGCCTCAGCGGCTCCCCACTGTCCTTTGCACCTTTGTTGAGGCGTGCAGACCATCGTGGCAGCTGCTGTGCGTTGCTTTGCTACTCCTCCTCATCAGATTCTGCTTCCAGCTCCTTCTCCTTCTCAGGTCCCTCCACCTCCTTGTCGTTGCCACTGTCACTGGCATCTTCCGCACCGCCCTCTTCTGCTACCGGTACTTCTCCCACTTCAGGTACAAGTGCGGGAGCAAGTGGGACAGCAGTCATAGGGCTCCAAGTCCAGCCCTTCACGTCCTCTTGAAAGACAACATCGCGGCTGCGGATGATCTTGCAAGCAGCGAGGTTGTAGAGGCGATATCTCATGGTGGCGTAGCCGAGGAAGGCGGCCTTCACCGACCTTGCTTCCAGCTTGTTACGGCTGCCGGCAGGCACGTGCACAAATACACCACACCCGAAGACTTTCAGATGCGACACTGTTGGCTTGCATCCCGTCCACGCCTCCTCCGGTGTCATCAGCGGTACCGCGCACGTGGGACTCCAGTTCTTCAGGTACACGGCAGTGTTGACCACTTCCGCCCAGAAGGTTGGCGGGAGCTCCGTGTCTTGGAGCATGCTGCAAACACGCTCCATGAGTGTGCGGTTCGCGCGTTCAGCCACGCCGTTCAGCTGCGGTGTTCCAGGTGGGGTAACCCCGTGCTTGATCCCGCGACGCTTGAGGTAAGTGCGGAACTCGTTGGAGAGTTACTCTCCTCCACCATCGGTGCGAAGCACCTTCAACCGCCTGCCACTCTCATTCCGTGCAGCAGCAATCCACGCCTTGAAAGCATCAAAGCACTCATCCTTTCCAGCCAGGAATGACACCCATGTCTTCCTCGACTTGTCATCAATGAACGTGACAAAGTACGACTTACCGGACAAGGATTGTGATGGCATGGGACCACACACATCAGAGTGAACGAGTGAGAGAAGCTCAGCCGTGCCCTTTCCTTCCCCCGTGAAAGGAGAGCGGGCTTGCTTCCCTTCAATGCAGCTCTCACAAGCCAATGCACCAGGCTGCTTCATCTCCTTGAGCTCCAGGCCGTGGACCATCTATTGCATGGAGATGATGGCGCCAAAGCCGAGGTGACCAAGCCGGCGGTGCCACAGGCCGATGTCGTGTTCTCCCTCTCTCGCCGCCAACACTGAGTCGGCTTCCTTCTCCGACGCCACGTAGAGGCGGTAAAGACCGTCCTCCTTGTTTGCTTTTGCAAGCACCCGGCCTGCACAGGCAAAGATGGTGCAGCCACCATTCTCAAAGCAAACCTGCATGCCTTCGGAGATCAGAGATGAGACAAAGAGGAGGTTAGCTGCCAGCCCCGGAACATGGAGCACCCCCTTCACACGATGTTCCACGTGCTTACCCTCAACGGAAGCACAAAACACAATGTCACCCTCCCCAACCGACATTTGCACATGGTTGTCCCCCATGTACACCCAACGAGGCTCAATGACGGTGCTTCCCGGCGACACGTCATGTGCCGTGTGGCTCCCAAGTCGATGATTCAGAACAAGGCGGTATTTTTGGAGACGTGTAGGACCCGGATGGTTGTCACGAATCCACTCTCCCAATCTGCAGCGTTCGCGGAAGCGTCGGACTGTTTTCCCGCTCCCACTCCAGCCGCAAGGTCCGCCTTCTTCTTGCGGCATTCGCGCGCCCAATGGCCCGGCTTCTTACAGTAGTGGCAGTTCCCCTTCTTCTTTCCTCCTCCGCCGTTGCACCTGGTTGATGTAGCACCGCCCCCATGACCAAAGTTGGTGATGAGAGCGACGTCCAGTCCGCTTCCGCCCTCCTCTCCCTTGCGCCGCTCCTCCTCAAGGAGCAGGCTCTCCTCCACATCGTTGAGGGAGAGTTCGTCGCTGCGCTGGTCTAGGGAAACAATGAGAGGAGTGTAGCTGCTAGGAAGGCCAGAGAGGATGGTTAGCATGAGCACATGCTCCTTGACAGGGTCCTCAATTGCAGCAAGCTGGTTAGAGAGAGACTTCACCATATTGATGTAGTCAATCATGGATCCGGACTCATCCATCTTCACAGTGTGAAAGCGACAACGCAGCTGCATGTTCATGAGGATGGACTTGGAAGCATAAATAGACTCAAGCTTTTTCCAAACCTCCTTTGGCGTGAGGATGCCACGGACGAGGAGTTGCTGCCGTTCGGCGAGGTGGAGGTAGATGGTTGCAAGGGCGCGGTCACGCTTCTTGCGGTAGGTATGGGCCTCGACAGGCGATAGGGAGCTTTCTTCTGGTTCCTACTCCTTCTCATCTACCTGGCTCTAGAGACCCTTCTCCATCAGCACCATCTTCATGTTGTTGCTCCAGTTGAAGAAGTTCTTGCCTTCGAACTTGGCGATGTTGACGCCGGCCACCAAGGACGCGGATGTCTCCATGGTAGTGCAACGTTCAGCCCATAAATGGCTCTCTCACAAAACAGGGTGCAAGGAATGCCTCAAGGATGAGACAAAGCCTTGTTCTAGCTCTGATACCACTGATGGAATCTGGGGCAGCCCTCAGAGAGGTGATCAGGCTCACTTCGAGCCGCCTTCCCATAACCAACTGTTTGTGAGAGGGAGTTGTAGGTTGCACAGACAGAAATTACGGAAGCAAATGTAGGTGTACAGAGAACGCGAATGTCTGAATCGACTCTTGAATGAGAAAGTATATTAGCACAGCTTTCTAACAAGCCTAAGTACGCCTCATTTGGCACATGGAGCTGGAAGAACCACTCTGTCAAAGTTCACCTCCTAGCACACTCCTAGCCTAGCGGGATGAGCAGTAGTCACACTCTCACACAAGAGATTTACCATCCCTGTCATGTGCACAACCAATAATCTTGGTGGGGACCTTCCTTGAAGCTCTCTAAAGGTCCTCCTGCCGCC
This sequence comes from Penium margaritaceum, assembly GCA_023375785.1. Classification (NCBI taxonomy): domain Eukaryota; kingdom Viridiplantae; phylum Streptophyta; class Zygnematophyceae; order Desmidiales; family Peniaceae; genus Penium; species Penium margaritaceum. The sequence goes on along the minus strand of SZWC01005084.1, from coordinate 142,886 downwards.
TTTCTACCCTGAAGGCCGCTCCAAACCTCCTTGGCCAATAATTGTGGCCGTCATTGGTGCTGGTAGTGCAGGAGCCATCACTTGAACCGGACCCATCGCCACCAAACCTTGAANCAAGGATGAGACAAAGCCTTGTTCTAGCTCTGATACCACTGATGTAAACTTGGCAGCCCTCAGGGAGGTGATCAGGCTCACTAAGAGCCGCCTAGGCAGGACCAACTGTTTGTGAGAGGGAGTTGCAGGTTGCACAGACAGAAATTACGGAAGCAAATGTAGGTCTGCAGAGAACGCAATTGTCTGAATTGACTCTAGAGTGAGAAAGTACATTAGCACAGCTTTCTAACGAGCCTAAGTACGCCTCATTTGGCACATGGAGCTGGAAGAACCACTCTGTCAAAGTTCACCTCCTAGCACACTCCTAGCCTAGCGGGATGAGCGGCAGTCACACTCTCACACAAGAGAATTACCATCCCTGCCATGTGCACAACCAATAATCTTGGTGGAGACCTTCCTTGAAGCTCCCTGAACGTCCTCCTGCCGCCTTTCTACCCTGAAGGCCGCTCCAAACCTCCTTGGCCAATAATTGTGGCCGTCATTGGTGCTGGTAGTGCAGGAGCCATCACTTGAACCGGACCCATCGCCACCAAACCTTGAATATCCATATCTCCTTCAAACGGAATCCGAATCGAGTTCCGTAAAGTGCTACAGAACCAGCAAAACATCCTCTATTCAATTTTGTGACCTGATGATTTTTATCGAGCAACCCACTTTGGTCACTTCTTTTTTTGGCACCCCGTATCCAACACATACGTGCAAAAATGTATCACATTTTTACATACTTTCTCCCCCAAACGCCCACCCACCCACTTGCCGACTTGCCCATTGCCCAACTTCCCAACTTATAAGGCTTTTTTGGGCTAAACATACGCGCACGCGTGTGTGTTTTGTGTGTGTGTGTGTGTGTGTGTGTGCGTGTGTGTGTTTGGTGTGTATGTGTGTGTGTTAGTGTGTGTGTGTGAATGTCTGTGTGTGTGTGTGTGTGTGTGGGTGGGTGGGTGGGTGGGTGGTTGGGTGGGTGGGTGTATGTGCGCATGTGTAAGGCTCGAGAATGCGACTATCTGCAGGATCTCAAAATCTCAAAAATAATGTTTTGTCTTGATTTTAAAGATGAGATCAAGATGATCTTGCTTTCAAGATGAGCATGACGGAAATTCCTTTACTTGGGTCATTTCCAGACAGTTTGTCAAAATCTCATTATCTTCTTTACTCCCTCAAGTCGTCATGTAGGATTGAGATGTGGACTTTGAGTGTGGTACATAAATCCTGAAAATGTGATGGATGGCATGTTTCAATGTTGCAATGTTGAAGTAGGATGTGTTCACATCATGAAAAATTGGCCCACGATTGATGTGATCAGTGTAAGAGTGTGATGAGTGTGAAGGGTGTGTTGTGTTACAGAGTGAGTGATGAGTTTAAACAATGTAAACATTGGCTTCCCTCTAATGAGAATTTGCACTGCTATAAACATGCCTATGATTGAATTACAATAAGGTAGTATACTGCCATGTTGTGGACCTACCCTGTACCACTCTGAAAGTTTATGATGGTATGAGAATCTTGGACAACATTTTTGAGATCAAGGATTTTCTGAGAATCTCATATCAACTTTGGGATGAGATCAATATGCAAGACACAGGATCTGAGCGAGATCCAACAGCTTCAGAGCTGTCTCAAAAATCAAGATGCAATCAACGATCTTGTTCTAATCTCGTTTTCATAGCCTTATGCACATGCACGCGTGCGTGCACACGCGCGCTTGTGTACATGCATGCGTGCGTGTGTGAGTGCACGCGTGTGTGCATGCGTGCATGCCTGTGCGCATGCACTCACATGCCTGTGTGTGTGTGTGTGTGTGTGTCTGTGTGTTGTGTGCGTGTGTGTGTGTGTGTTTGTACGTGTGTGTGTGTATGTGTGTGTCTGTGTGTGTCTGTGTGTGTGTGTGTCTGTGTGTGTGTGTGCATGCAATAGTGTGTGTGTGTGTGTGTGTGTGTGTTTTGTGTGCGTGTGTGTGTGTGTGTTTGTACGTGTGTGTGTGTATGTGTGTGTCTGTGTGTGTCTGTGTGTGTGTGTCTGTGTGTGTGTGTGCATGCAATAGTGTGTGTGTGTGTGTATGTGTGTGTGTGTGTGTGTCTGTGTGTTGTGTGCGTGTGTGTGTGTGTGTTTGTACGTGTGTGTGTGTATGTGTGTGTCTGTGTGTGTCTGTGTGTGTGTGTGTGTGTGTGTGTAAGTGTGTGTGTGTGTATGTGCGTGTGTGCATGCGTACATTGGTGCATGCTTGTGTGGGTGCGTGTGTGTGTACGTATGTGTGTGTGTTTGTGTGTGTGTGTGTGTGTTTGTGTGTGTGTGTATGTGTGTGTGCATGTGTTGTGTGCATGTGCATGCATTATGTGTGCGTGCATTGTGCATGCATGATTTGTGCATGGGTTCATGCATACACGCACTTGTATGTGTCTATGTGTGTGTGTGCGTGTGTGTGTGTGCGTGTGTGTACATGGGAGAGAGAGAGAGTGTGTGTGTATGTGTGTACGTATTTGTGTATGTGTGTGTGTGTGTGGTGGTGTGGTGGTGTTGTGTGGTAGTGGTGTGTGTGTGTGTGTGATATGTGTGTGTTTGTGTGTGTGTGTGTGTATGTGCGTGTGTGCATGCATTCGTGTGTGCGTGCATGCGTGCATGCGTGCATGTGTGCATTCGTGCATGTGTGCGTTCGTACATGAGTGCATGCACACGCGCGCATGCGTGCGTGTGTGTATGTGTGTGTGTGTGTGTACATGGGGGTGTGAGTGTGTGTATGTGTGGGGGTGTGTGTGTGTGTGTGTGTATGTGTGCATGTATGCGTGCATGTGTGCATGCATGCGTGTGTACGTTCGTGCATGTGTGCGTGTAAGTTTGTGTTTGTGTGTGTGTGTGTGTGTGTGTGTGCACGTGTGTGTGTGTCCGCACGCATGCGTGACACACCGGCAACAGTTGCCAACATGTGTGGCATAATGAGGGATACCATCGTTGGTGTGGCACACGAGCAGGAGTGCAAGTGCTGCTTCCCTGAATGAATGAAGCACTATCCCTGTGCCATGAAGCTTTGCTGATGGGTGAGCATGCATTGAATATGCCAGTGGAGGAAGAGAATGAATGGAGAAGGCATGATGCAAAGTTCTAGGCTGGAGGGGGGTTTCTAGGTGGGTGGGGAGGGGTTGAATTTTGGAATGGGGACAATAAGACAGACTTGGGGGGGGGGAGAGATATGCGGGAAGAAGTTGCGATTGGGGTGGATGGGAGGACGGCTGTTTTTTTGCCTTGGTTGGCTCAAATCTTGTGCTTCAACATCAATGACATTGTCCACCGCCTGCTCCCCCCCCCCCACCTGATGAATACGAGGGTGCCAGAAAGTGACAAAAAAGGTTGCTCAATAAAAATCATCCGGTAAGAGAGTTTCATAGAGAATGTTTGACAGGTTCCAACGCACTTTACAGAACTCAATTCGGACTCTGTTTGACTGAGATGTGGATTTAAAACATCTGGAGATCATGGGTCGGGTTCAAGTGAGGACTAGAGCACTTTGAGCTCAAAAGGCGGCAGGAGTATTGGCCAGGATAGCTGAGAGCGGCCTTCAAGGAGAAAATCTAGCTGGAGGACCTCCAATAGACTTCAAGGAAAGTGCAGACCACAATTTTTGGTCGTCCAAGTCGTGTGTGACATAATTCTCATGTTTGACAAGGTGACTGCTCCTCACCCCGCTAGTCTAGGTGAGTGTGCTCGACTGGACTGGACGTTTCTCTCATCACCAGCTTTTGGCATGGGAGTGGTGCTGCACCAACCTGTGGCAATGGCGGAGGAGGGAAGAAGAAGGAGAACTACCATTACTGCAAGAAGCCGGGCCATTGGGCGCACCAATGCAAGAAGAAGAAGTCGGACCTTGGGGTTGGAGTGGGAGCGAGAATGAAGTCCGATGCTTCCACGGACTCAACAGAGTGGGAGAGTGGATTCGTGATAACTATCCGGGTTGTGCACGTCTCTGACAATAGTACCCTATTCTGGATCATTGACTTGGGAGCCACGCGGCTCATGATGTGTTGCCTGGAGTGGTTCATTGTCTACACCGACATTGACCCTCCTCGGGTGTACATGGGGAATGGCCGTGTGTAAATGGAGGTTGGGGAGGGTGAGATTGTGTTTTGTGCTTCCGTTGAGGGTAAGCACGTGGAATGCCATGTGAATGGGGCGCTCCATGTTCTGGGGCTGGTAGCTAACCTTCTCTCTGTCTTATCTCTCATTTCTGAAGGCATACGGGTTTGCTTTGAGAATGGTGAGCGTGCACCCTGAAGGGTCCCTAGCAGAGGCTGGTTCACACCACCAACTAGTTTTCGGAGAAACTGAAACTGTGGAGGCAACTGGTTCCAAGGATGGCAGAAAACTGGTCAGAGAGTGTGACAATAGTTTTGCCCTCAGTTTACTAGGAATTAACTGTTAATCAAGGATCACAAGCAGTGGAATCTATAGGCACTGATGTAAGCTTTCCATAACACCAAAGCATGCCACATTGAAGCTTCTTGGCAGATTTTATGTCTTCTATAGTGGCCCTTGGTAGGGTGTATTTTTTCCCACCCAAGAAGGCACCCCTTCCTTATTCTAGAAGCTTCAGCCCCTTCCTAGATTCCTCAGCTTGCTTCTAGTAGGATGGAAGGTATCCAAAAGACCAAGACACCTCTAGATGCCTTGTATGACAAGTGACCCCTTCTAGAAGGTATTCCACCTTCCCGAACCCTCACCTGGCCTTCTACAAACTTGAAGAGGAACTCTAGAGGTTGAGCCAACTTCCTGGCATCTATTTTTCACCTCCCTTGAGGCAGGGCAGAAATTGATCTTGTGGAACTTGAACCCAGGCCCCTACCTCTAGAGGTGGGCATCATTTACCATTAAGCCACTTGGGCTTGTCTTTTTGCTGTTCCTTTTTCGAGGCACTCCTACCATGGTGAGGAGCATCTCTCCAGCAATCTCCTTCTTGCGCGTCACCCATGGCAGTTGCCCATGCTCAACCTGTACCTCAAGAGGCTTGGGAAAGCCCAATCTCCATGTAAGAAGCATAATTCCTGTCCTTGGGTTAAACCTTTTTCATGGCATCAGCAAGCATGTGCTTTGTGCCACAGTGCACAAGGACCACATCACCCTTTCCAACAAGGTCACGTGCAAAGTGATGCCTGATTTGTATGTGCTTGGTCCTCTGATGTAGCACAGGTTTCTTGGTAAGGCTGATGGCACTCATGTTGTCAACATTGAGCGGCGTTGGAATTTTTTGCGGCAACCCAATCTCCTTGAGCGATCGCCGCAGCCATAGCGCCTGCTTTGCAACTTCCGTGAGGGCAATATACTCCGCCTCAGTTCCAGACAAAGCCACACAGTCCTGCTTCTGATGAGCCCAAGACACCATTGCACCACCACGCACAAAAACATAGCAGGATGTTGACTTGCAGTCATCAACATCACCTGCCCAGTCAGCGTCAAAGTAGCCAACCAGTTCAAGGGAGTCCGTCCAAGCTCCCCCTCCAAACACAAGTCGCGACTATGTCATCACCTTCAAGTAGCGGATGATTCTCTTCACCGCTTGTCAATTTAGCGCCCTCGGATCAGCAACAACCCGGCTCACTTGCCCATCAGCAAAGGCAAGATCTGGGGGCGTTGCCACCATGGCATACATTATGGTGCCAACTGCGGACTGGTATTGTACTCCAGCTATCTCCTCATTCTCATCCTTCGTGCTCCGGCCCATGCTCAAGCTCAGCTCACATTTCATTGTCATAGGTGTACCACATGGGTTGCACCCCTCCATGTTGTAGCAGCAGAGCACCTCTTGTACATGTTTTTCTTGCCCCATCTCCAGCGTGCGTGCTTTGCGATCCCTCTTATTGGCGATGCCTAGGTAGTAGTCAAGCTCACCCATGTCTGTCATCTTCAACGAGCTGTTAAGCTGTTTCTTCACGAATTTAAGCTCCCCCTCATCTGAGGACACAAGGATGATGTCATCCACATAGAGGACGACATTTTGGTGGAGCCCCAGCTGCTTACGCATGTACATGGTAGGACCTGCCTCGCAACGCTTGAAGCCAAGCTCACCCATTAAACTATCCATTTTGAGGTACCACATGAGCAGAGCATGCTTAAGTTTGTAGAGCGCCTTGCAAAGCCGGCACACCTTCCCGTACAATGCATCCACCCCCCATGGTACCTCAATGTAGACATCCTTGTCCAAGTCGCCATTGAGGAACGCAGTTTTGGCGTCCATGTGGTGGATTTTGTAGTCGTGTGCTGCAGCCATTGAGAGAATAGTGCAAATGGAGGCAAACTTAGAAATTGGTACAAAGGTCTCATCATAGTGGTCCCCTTTTCTCTGGGCATACCTTTTCGCCACCAGCCGCACCTTGTACCGCTCCACCTCCCCCTCCTTTGTGAGCTTCTTCCGGAAGATCCACTTGGAGCTAACAGTTTTCTTGCCCTCCGACCAAACAACCAGCTCCCAAGTGCCGTTCTCCTTGTAGGAGGCAAGCTCAGATTATATTGCTCCCTCCCTTTCAGCCTCATCCCTCTACTACAGATCCTGCTTCACAGATTGAGGATCCTCTTGCATGAAGAAGGCTTGTGCAAACCCAGTGCAAATGTCCTTGTTCACATCATACCTCTTTGTCTTTCTTCGCACATGCCTACTTGTGCGGGGCTGTTCAGACTTTTTTTGTTGTTGCTGTCCCCTTTTGGCACCATACTCTCCAAGCGCCTGCTCCTCCTCTCTCGAAGACCTTGGAGACATTGGTTGGCTCCTCGCCTCCACGTCTGTCTGCGGTTGTTTGGATTCCTCATCCAAACTGGCAGGATCAAAGTCTGCTGCTCGCCCATCCATTGGGCATCTAGCTTGCACCGTCCCTCACGTGCCTGAACCACAGCGTGTGCAACACAACCAAACGTGTAGAGGTGACCCACTTCTGGCTTCTTCACACTCCACACCGCTTGTGGCATCTTCCACGCCTTGCTCTCCTTGTCCTTCAACGGCTTGGTCAGTGTAAGGCTCATTATGTACGTCGATGTCCGTGCCGCTTCCGCCCAATACCGTTGTGCAGGGTCGGCGTCGTTCAACATGGATTGTAGCATGTTGAGGATTGTGCGATTTTCTCTCTCTGCAATGCCATTCTTCTACGGGGAGTGTGGAGTTGTTTTCGGCCACTCAATCTCCTTACTCTTCATCCACCCAATGCATCATGCATATTCACCACCGTTGTCACTCCAGAACGCCTTTACCTTCAACTCTCCTTGCCACTCTACATTTGCCACAAACTCTTGCATGTACCCAAGGACTTCGCTCTTCCGCTTCATGAGGTAGAGGTACAGTTTGCGTCTATGGTGGTTTATGAAGGTGAGGAAGTAGCGAGCTCTGTCGACGGAGCTCTCTAGTGGTCCATACACATATTGTGTGTCAATGCCAACATAATTGATACACGGATCCCCTTTGCCACAAACGGCATCCGTGTTGGTTTGCCAATGACGCATGGCTTACACACATTGCATTGCGTGTGGCAGCCTGCTCTAGAGTCACTGACGACAACTCCCGAATCCTTCAAGATGGTGGGGTTGTATGCCATAAGGGCCTGCTCGTCTTTCTGCCCTCTCAGGTGTGATTGGTCTGGCTTCTTCTTGGAATTTTGCGTGCATACTTGCCCTCCTTGCCGCAGTTGAAGCACTCCCCTTTATTGTCACCCTTCTTGGTACCCTGTTTGGCACCCTTCCACTTGTTCCCTTGGCGTCCACTGTGAGGATGAACTGTGCAAGCAAAAATTGATGCCGCTGCTCTCTCGAGACCACCTCGTTGCATCCACACGTTGCGCACGTACTCAGCAACCTTCATGTACTTAAGCTTATCAGAAGACCAGCCACCAAGGACTATGATGATGGGACTCCAACTGTCCAAAAAGGCCAAAAGGAGGATCATAGCTTGTAACTGCGAGTCAACCTCTCAACCAGTGGCCACGCACTGCGCTGCAAGTGACTCAATGTGCTGCAAGATTTGCATGATGTTGTTACCTTTGTTGGCTTGGAGGGTGACGAGCCGTTTGAAGATGAAGAGCTAATTGGCCAGGTTGCTTGATTGGTAAATGGAGCAATGTTTTGACCATGAGTCTGCGGCCAGGGTGCATCCTTGGATGTGCCCAAGTTGTAGTGGGCATAACGCGGACATAAGTAGCGCCAACGCCTTTTTGTTGCGCTTTTTGTACGTCTCCTTTACCTTCGCCATTGCAGTCTCCAGCGGAGCAGTCTCATCACTATTCACGAGCTCAAGCAACCCCTTGTCGTCAAGGAAGACCTCAAAATATCACCTCCACAAGGAAAAGCCTGTTCCATCAAACTTAAGAGCAGTGTGGTTGCTCTCTTACCCATTGGCGGCCATGTCTTGATCTAGGAAGCGTGAACACAGGCTTTCTTGGGACCTCTTAGAGGTATGGGACTAAATCCCTTTGTTGGTTTAAGGGTGAGTGTGCACCCTGGAGGGTCCCTACCAGTGGCTGGTTCACACCACTAACTCTTTTTTGGAGAGACTGAAACTCTAGAGGCAACTGGTTCCAAGGATGGCTGAGAACTGGTCAGAGAGTGTGGCAATAGGTTTGGCCTCAATTGACTAGTAACAAAATCTTGATAAAGGCTCACAAGTAGTGGAATTTATAGCCACTGGTCTAAGCTTTCTAGAGCACCAAAGCATGTCTGAGTTGAAGCTTCCTATTAGATTCTATGAATCATAGATTGTCCCTTGATAGGCTCTTCCTTTTCCCACCTAGGAAGGCATCCTTTCCTTCCTCTAGAAGCTTCTACTCTTTCCTAGATTCCTCAGCTTGTTTCTAGTAGGAAAGAAGGTGTCCAGAAGACCAAGACACCCCTAGATGCCTTGTAGGGCATGTCACCCCTTCTAGAAGGTCTGCCGCTGTCCTGGACCCTCAAATGGCCCTCAAATAAACTTAAAAAGGAATTCTAGAGGTTGAGCTAGCTTCGTGGCATCTATTTCTCACCTCTCTTAAGGAAGCGCAGAAATTGATCTTGTGGGACTTGAACATGGGCTCCTACCTCTAGAGGTGGACATCATCAACCACTAAGCCATGTGGGCTTGTCTTTTTGGTGTTCCTTTTTAGAGTCACTTCTGCTATGGTGAGGAGCATCTCTCCAACACCTGGCTACACCATCTCTGCCCCTACAGGTCGTGTGCTTGCAAAAGCGGACAAGGAGGATGGAATTCACTGTCTCTATGTGCATTCGGAAAAAGAGGCTGACTTAGCGTTGGCCACAAGAGAGGGAAAGCACGACATCAGCCTGTGGCACCGCCAGCTTGGTCAACTCGGTTTTGATGCCATCATCTCCATGCAGTAGATGGTCCGTGGCCTGGAGCTGCACAGGACAGCCGCAATGTCCGTGAACAATGAAGGCACATGAGGAGGAAGAGGCATGAAAGAGAGAGAGAGAGAGAGAGAGAGAGAGAGAGAGATAGATAGATAGAGAGAGAGAGAGAGGTAGATAGAGAGAGAGAGAGAGGGAGAGAGAGAGAGAGAGAGAGAGAGAGATAGATAGAGAGAGAGAGAGAGGTAGATAGAGAGAGAGAGAGATGGAGAGAGAGAGAGAGAGAGAGGGAGAGAGAGATAGAGAGAGAGAGAGGGAGAGAGAGAGAGAGAGAGGCACACAAGGATCTACAAACAGAAAGAGGATGCAATAAAAACAACACAATAATCAACTGCGAGCTGAAGGGTATGGCCTTGATGAATTATACTGTTATCACACACGCACAAATCAGATCAATGTTGATCATGATTTTGTGTCAGAATGTATTGCAAGTAGTAATTCTTGTATTGCTAGTGTTTACTTGAGATACTCATGTTTGCATGCTACTGCATGCAAACTTTTTCAAAGCAGCATTGTGGAGCCGCAGGTTGAAGTTTTCTGCGCAAAATGTTGGAGCTCGCTGCATAGGCTTAAGTGAGGTATGGTAAGTCAAGGCAATATCATACACTAGTTTGTTGGTGTGTATCTTCAGTGTGCTATCTCCGAAAGGGAGTAGCTTAAACCTTTCCGTACACTCTGTCCATGGTCTATGAGAAAAGTGTACTTTCTTCCTACATGGCAAAAAATCATCTTGTTGGTAAGAATTCTCATGCGTGGGTTTATTGTAGGTGGCAAGTACCGTACAAAAGTACACTAAAAGTGCACTTTATGAAATCTTAGTGCAATAAGATCCATTTGTCTCATATGTTAAAGCACACCTTTGTTTTCCTACATGGTAAAGCAATTCTCTCTTGAAGAAGGGCCTTAGTGCGTTGCACTGGTGTATGTGGCAGCTGCACTCGTGCACCATACAAAAGCACACTAAGAGCACACTCACTGTGCTCATTTCTCTCAATTGTCCTAGCACGCCTTCTATTTTGTCCTATATGATAAAAAATCATCTTCTTAGGAGGGACCTGAGTGTGTGGGGTAGTGTATGTGGCAACTGCTCTCGGTCACCATACAAAAGTACAATGAGAGAGCACTCACTGCACTCATTCATTTTATGTGCCCTACTACACCTCACACTTGTCCTATATGGCCAAGATAGTATCTTCTTATGGAGAACCTAAGTGCAAGGGACTGGTGTATGTGGTATGTACGAACAGTCTCCACAGAAGAATTCCACTAAGAGCGCACTTAGTGTACAACTTTGCCTCATGTGTCCCAGGACACCTTTCTTTTCTGCTTACATGTTCTGACATTGGTTTTCTTGGAAGGACTTTAATGCGTGGAACTAGTGTATGACATGAGAAATTCTTGCATTTTTTGGGAGGAAGGTATTTATGACATGAGATACTCCCGTGTCTAACTAGTGCGTATTGAACTTGTGCTCATCTCATACAGAACCTTATTGCAAAACAATTAAATGTGTCATCCATTTCCTGATTTGGAGACAAAACTTTATCAGACATTAATCTTCATGTATCTCATTATCATTGTGTTGAACAGGTAAACATATGGCATGCAATGATGCTTTTGATCCATACAAAAATTCCTACATTGTAAGTGTGTCATTTTGGTGCAAGTTCACAATCATGTTTTTTGGTTTATGTAAGCGATTACAGTATGAATCATCTCGAGGACGCAATAACTTCATAATTTTCTTCAATTAATCACTGCACATGATTTCCTACATGCACTACAAATCCCATTTCTTACCCCTTCTATCTGGATTGTATGCTTTTACCATACAATCTGAAATCATCATTCGATGATTTCTGCAAAAGGCAATCCACGTCATACATGACGGCCGACTACTCACATGCTATCTGAGTAGTTCAAATCATGCTTTTCTTGGCTTGCATTTGCTAACCTGTTTTCTTGAATCAGTTTGTGCAAGGTGGTTCAGAGAACCTCTCAGTGTATGGGGGCTGTGAGTGTGGTGGGTATACTCTAATTGAGTGTGGAAGTGCACTTATCACGCACTGAGTGTGCGAATGACATTCAGAAATGAATGGTTTACACTGTTGAATAACTTATTTTCAGCAGCAAACCACATGAATTTGTGATGTAGGTGTAGACTGCGAACAAAAAAGCACAAGAACAAATGATACAATGTTGAAAACCCGACCTGCCTAGAGTGAGAGGGTGCCAACCTGGTTACGGCCACATCTCAATTCTTGTGTGGACGTGTTTCAAACCATAACAATTGCCAAGACAGAAGAAATTGCATTCCAATGATTGACTTCGGTCAACAGAAAAAAAGCTTATGGAGATAGCAAGATGACTGTTTACATGAAAACAAAAAATTCTATTGTTCCCAACAACTGATATGGCTATGTAGAACATCATGTCTGAGGGACTACTACACGTGCCCCGAAACCAATTGAGGCATTCATTTTATCCCACAACTGTTTTGCATGCAATCCATTCAGAAGCAAGTTACGTTGTTATTTTTATACTTGTCTTGAGTTATTTCTATGAAAGTGTGTATGTCTGGGTGTGGGTGTGTGTGTGTGTGTGTGTGAGTGAGAGAGAGAGAGAGAGAGAGAGATAGAGAGAGAGATAGAGAGAGTGAGACGGAGAGAGAGAGAGATAGAGAGATAAAGAGAGAATTAGAGAAAGAGATGATATGAGAGAGAGAGAGAGAGAAACACACAAGCACACACACACACACACATACATACATGAAAAGAGATGTTGGATATGGGGTGCCAAAAAAAAGTGACCAAAGTGGGTTGCCCGATAAAAATGATCAGGTCACAAGAGTGAATAGAGGATGCTTTTCTGGTTTTGTAGAATTGTACGGGACTTGATTCGNGAGAGAGAGGGAGAGAGAGAGAGAGAGAGAGAGAGAGAGAGATAGAGAGAGAGAGGTAGAGAGAGTGAGATGGAGAGAGAGAGAGATAGAGAGATAAAGAGAGAAGTAGAGAAAGAGATGATATGAGAGAGAGAGAGAAACACACAAGCACACACACACACACACACACACACACACACAGCCACACACACACATACATACATGAAAAGAGATGTTGGATATGGGGTGCCAAAAAAAAGTGACCAAAGTGGGTTGCCCGATAAAAATGATCAGGTCACAAGAGTGAATAGAGGATGCTTTTCTGGTTTTGTAGAATTGTACGGGACTTGATTCGAAGTCCATTTGACGGAGATATTGATTTTCAATGTTTGGTGGCAATGGCACCTGTTCAAGTGACGCCTCCTGCACTACCAGCACCAATGACGGCCACAGTTATTAGCCAGGGACGATTGGAGCGGCCTTCAAGGTAGAAAGACGGCAGGAGGACCTTCAGAGAACTTCAAGGAAGGTCCCAACCAAGACTATTGGTTGTGCTAATGGCAGGGATGGTAATTCTCTTGTGTGAGAGTGTGACAGCTGCTCATCCCACAAGGCTAGGAGTGTGCTAGGAGATGAACTTTGACAGACTGGTTCTTCCAGCTCCATGTTCCCAATGAGGCGTACTTAGTCTTGCTAGAAATCTGTGATAATGTACTTTCTCACTCAAGAGTCGACTCAGAAATTTGTGTTCTTTGTAAATCTACATTCGCTTCCGCAACTTCTGTTTGTGCAATTTGCAACTCCCTCTCGCAAACAGTTGGTCCTGCCTAGGCAGCTCTTGGTGAGCCCGATCACCTCCCTGAGGGCTTCCCCAGTTTCCATTAAGAGAACCAGATAGGGAGAGCTCTCAGGAAATGATGGAAACTGGGGCAAACCTCAGGGAGTTGATGAGGCTCACCAAGAGCCGCCTCGGCAGGACTAACTGTTTGTGGGAGGGAGTTGCAGGTTGCACAGATACAAATACGGAAGCGAATACATATTTGCAAAGAACGCAAATGTCTGAATCAACTCTTGAGAGAGAAAGTAAATTAGAAAAGCTTTCTAACAAGTCTAAGTACGCCTCATTTTGCACATGGAGCTGGAAGAACTGCATGGTCGCGTGCGGGTCCGCGGGTTGCGCTTTGGTCAAGCAATCTGCAAGCATGTTGTGCGTGCTGCAGTGCTGCAGCACCACCCGGCCCTTCTCCACCATGTCTCGTGCATAGTGATAACGTACGTTGATGTGCTTCGTGATGGAAACTTGGCAGCCCTCAGGGAGGTGATCGGGCTCACTAAGAGCCGCCTAGGCAGGACCAACTGTTTGTGAGAGGGAGTTGCAGGTTGCACAGACAGAAATTACGGAAGAGAATGTAGGTCTACAGAAAGCTCAAATGTCTTAATCGACTCTTGAGTGAGAAACGTACATTAGCACAGCTTTCTAACAAGCCTAAGTACGCCTCATTTGGCACATGGAGCTGGAAGAACCACTCTGTCAAAGTTCACCTCCTAGCACACTCCTAGCCTAGCGGGATGAGCGGCAGTCACACTTTCACACAAGAGAATTACCATCCCTGCCATGTGCACAACCAATAATCTTGGTGGGGACCTTCCTTGAAGCTCCCTGAAGGTCCTCCTACCGCCTTTCTACCCTGAAGGCCGCTCCAAACCTCCTTGGCCAATAATTGTGGCCGTCATTGGTGCTGGTAGTGCAGGAGCCATCACTTGAACCGGACCCATCGCCACCAAACCTTGAAAACCCATATCTCCCTCAAACGGACTCCGAATCGAGTTCCCTAAAGTGCCACAGAACCAGCAAAACATCCTCTTCACTTCTGTGACCTGATGATTTTTATCGAGCAACCCACTTTGGTCACTTTTTTTTGGCACCCCACATCCAACATTCTCCTACTTTGCGAGAATAAAAATCACACAAGTCCACACTGTCCCCTCAGCTGCTGAAAGCGGTGGGCTGCCAGCGGCTTGGTCAGGAAGTCTGCCAGCATCATGCTTGAAGGGCAGAACTTGATCTGCACCACCTTCTTTGCCACGAGTTCGTGGATGAAGTGATATCGCAAATCAATGTCCTTGGTGTGGGCATGAAACTCAGCGTTCTTGGTCAGAGCAATGGCGCTCATGTTGTCACAGTAGATTGTAGTTTCTGCGGTTTGCTGCTGTCCAAGGCTTGCCAGGAGCTCATGCAGCCACACGGCTTCCTTTGCTGCTTTACTCAAGGCGATGTACTCAGCTTTGGTGGAGGAGAGGGCGACACACTCTTGCTTCTTGCTCCTCCAACTGATTGCACCTCCCCCGAGTACAAACACGAACCCACTGGTCGACCTCCTAGTGTCCAGGTCACCTCCCCAATCTGCGTCA
>SZWC01005084.1:109872-127968 GCA_023375785.1 Penium margaritaceum | reverse complement strand
TTGCTGCTGTCCAAGGCTTGCCAGGAGCTCACGCAGCCACACGGCTTCCTTTGCTGCTTTACTCAAGGCGATGTACTCAGCTTTGGTGGAGGAGAGGGCGACACACTCTTGCTTCTTGCTCCTCCAACTGATTGCACCTCCCCCGAGTACAAACACGAACCCACTGGTTGACCTCCTAGTGTCCAGGTCACCTCCCCAATCTGCGTCACTGTAGCCGATGAGGATGGGGCTGTTCTTGCCATTGAAGGTGAGGCAAAGGCTGCTGCTACTGTCAAGGTAGCGCAGCACACGCTTAACCGCCTCCCAATGCGGCATGCTCGGATTCGCGCAAAACTTGCTAAGCACTCCCACTGCTTGGCTGATGTCAAGGCGCGTGCCGACTGCAGTGTACATGAGGCTCCCAACTGCTGCTTGGTACGGCACTGCTTCCATGCGGCTGCTCTCTTGCATGCCGCGGGGGGTCTGCGTCATGCTCAGCTTCGCTCCCACTTTGAGTGGTGTCGCTGCTTTGCGCGCTCCTGCCATGTTGAAGCGCTTGACGATGTTGCTCTCGTACGTGCTCTGCGACAACTCCAAAGTCTGCTGTTGCCGGTCGCGCTTGACCTGAAGGCCAAGGTAGTAACTGAGCTCTCCCATGTATTTCATGTCAAACCTGGCAGCAAGGGACTGCTTCACATTGTCCAAAAGAGACTTGGATTGAGATGCAATGAGGAGATCATCAACATAGAGCAAGATGATGATGTGGTTTGCCTTTTGTGTGCGCCCATAGATAGCATGGTCTGCTTCACTGCGCACAAAGCCAAGGCGAGCTAGCTGCTCATCCATCTTGTGGTACCATGCTCGCGGGGTTTGCTTTAGGCCGTAGAGGGCCTTCACAAGCTTGCACACCAAACCTTCCTTCCCTTCCACAACATACCCCTCCAGCTGCTCCATGTCCACATCCTCCTCAAGGTCACCATTCAGAAATGCACAAGTCACATCCATTTGGTGCACCTCCCAGTCCATAGCAGCACCAAGAGCGAGGATCGCTCGGATGGATGGGAACTTAGCGACAGGTGCAAATGTCTCATTGTAATCCACACCCTCCGTCTGTGCATACCCCTTTACAACCAGCCGTGCTTTGTACCTGAGAATCTTACCATCCGCACCACGCTTGCGCCTGAATATCCACCGGCATCCGATCAACCGACTGCCGCGTGGAGCCTCCTCGAGAGTCTAGGTGCCATTCTTCATGAGCGCATCATACTCCTCATCTGCTGCGCCACGCCAATCTGCCGCCTCAGCGCTGTGCATGGCTTCAGCAAATGTGGCTGGGTCATCAGTGACTATTAGGAAGAGAAGCTCGAGATCGGACCACTCCGTTGGTGGTGGAACGGTGCACAAGTTCACCAGCTCCTCCAGCGGCCTGTGTTTGTTTGCGAGGCACTCGGATCGCCTTAGCGGCTCCCCACTGTCCTTTGCACCTTTGTTGAGGCGTGCGGACCGTCGTGGCAGCTACTCTGCGTTGCTTTGCTGCTCCTCCTCATCAGATTCTGCTGCCAGCTCCTTCTCCTTCTCAGCTCCCTCCACCTCCTTGTCGTTGCCGCTGTCACCGCCATCTTCCGTACCACCCTCTTTTGCTATCGGTACTTCTCCCACTTCTGGTACAAGTGCGGGAGCAAGCGGAACTGCTGACATAGGTCTCCAAGTTAAGCCCTTCAAGTCCTCTTGAAAGACGACGTCACGGCTGCGGATGATCTTGCAAGCAGAAAGGCTCTAGAGGCGGTATCCCATGGTGTCGTAGCTGAGGAAGGCGGCCTTCACCGACTTTGCGTCCAGCTTGTTACGGCTGTCGGTAGGCACGTGCACGAATGCGCCACACCCAAAGACTTTCAGGTGCGTCACTGTTGGCTTGCGTCCCTTCCACGCCTCCTCCGGTGTCATCAGCGGCATGGCGCGCGTGGGACTCCAGTTTTTCAGGTACACGGCAATGTTGACCACTTCCGCCCAGAAGGTTGGTGGGAGCTCCGCGTCTTGGAGCATGCTGCGAACACGCTCCATGAGTGTCCGGTTTGCACATTCAGCTATGCCGTTTAGCTGTAGTGCTCCAGGTGGGGGGTGACCTCGTGCTTGATCCCGCGACGCTTGAGGTAAGTGCGGAAGTCGTTGGAGGGGTACTCTCCTCCACCATCGGTGCGAAGCACACTCAACCTCCTGCCACTTTCATTCTGTGCAGCAGCAATCCACACCTTGAAAGCATCAAAACACTCATCATTTCAAGCTAAGAATGATACCCACGTCTTCCTCGAATTGTCATCAATGAACGTGACAACGTACAACTTGCTCGACAAGCACTGTGATGGCATGGGACCGCACAAATCAGAGTGAACGAGTGAGAGAAGCTCAGCCGCCCCCTTCCCTTCCACCGTGAAAGGAGCACAGGCTTGCTTTCCTTCAATGCAGCTCTCACAAGCCGACGCATCTAGCTGCTTCACCCCCTTGAGCTCCGGGCTGCGGACCATCTCCTCCATGGAAATGATGGCGCCAAAGTCGAGGTGACCGAGCCGGCGGTGCCACAGGCCGATGTCGTGTTTTTCCTCTCTCGCCGCCAACGCTGAGTCGGCTTCCTACTCCGACGCCACGTAGAGGCGGTAAAGACCATCCTCCTTGTCTGCTTTTGCAAGCACACGGCCTGCACGGGCAGAGATGGTGCAGCCACCATTCTCAAAGCAAACCTGCATGCCTTTGGAGATGAGAGATGAGACAGAGAAGAGGTTAGCTGCCAGCCCCGGAACATGGAGCACCCCCTTCACATGATGTTCCACGTGCTTACCCTCAACGGAAGCACAAAACACAATCTCACCCTCCCCAACCGCCATTTGCACATGGTTGTCCCCCATGTACACCCGACGAGACTCGATGACGGTGTAGACGACGAACCACTCCCGGCAACACGTCATGGGCCGCGTGGCTCCTGAGTCGATGATCCAGAACTGGGCGGTGTTATCTGAGACGTGCAGGATCTGGATGGTTGTCACGAATCCACCCTCCCAATCTGCGGCGTTCGCGGAAGCGTTGGACTGTTTTCCCGCTCCCACTCCAGCAGCAAGGTCCGCCTTCTTCTTTCGGCATTTGCGTGCCCAACGGCCCGGCTTCTCGCAAGAGTGGGATTTCCCCTTCTTCTTCCCTCCTCCGCCATTGCCCCTGGTTGGTGCTGCACCACCCGTATGACCAGAGTTG
The DNA here is from genome assembly GCA_023375785.1 of Penium margaritaceum. NCBI lineage: Eukaryota > Viridiplantae > Streptophyta > Zygnematophyceae > Desmidiales > Peniaceae > Penium > Penium margaritaceum. Next base: position 124,749 of record SZWC01005084.1, on the reverse strand, counting down.
GTGATGAGAGCGAAGTCCAGTCCGCTTCCGCCCTCATCTCCCTTGCGCCGCTCCTCCTCAAACACCAGGCTCTCCTCCACATCATTGAGGGAGAGCTTGTCGCCACGCTGGTCCAGGGCAAGAATAAGAGGAGTATAGCTTCTAGGAAGACCAGAGAGGATGGTTAGCATGAGCACACGTTCCTTGACAGGGTCCTCAATCGCAGCAAGCTGGTCAGAGAGAGACTTCACCATGTTGATGTAGTCAATCATGGATCCGGATTCATCCATCTTCATAGTGTAAAAGCGACAACGTAGCTGNCGCTTCCGCCCTCATCTCCCTTGCGCCGCTCCTCCTCAAACAGCAGGCTCTCCTCCACATCATTGAGGGAGAGCTTGTCGCCATGCTGGTCCAGGGCAACAATAAGAGGAGTATAGCTTCTAGGAAGACCAGAGAGGATGGTTAGCATGAGCACACGTTCCTTGACAGGGTCCTCAATCGCAGCAAGCTGGTCAGAGAGAGACTTCACCATGTTGATGTAGTCAATCATGGATCCGGATTCATCCATCTTCATAGTGTAAAAGCGACAACGTAGCTGCATGCTCATGAGGATTGACTTGGAAGCATAAGTGGACTCAAGATTTTTCCAAACCTCCTTTGGAGTGAGGATGCCACGGACGAGGAGTTGCGGCCCTTCGGCAAAGTGGAGGTAGATGGTTGCGAGGGCGCGGTCACGCTTCTTGCGGTAGGTACGGGCCTCGACAGGGGATAGGGAGCTTTCTTCTGGTCCCTTGTCCTTCTCATCCACCTGGCTCCAGAGACCCTTCTTCATCAGCACCATCTTCATGTTGTTGCTCCAGTTAAAGAAGTTCTTGCCTTCGAACTTGGCGATGTTGATGCCGGCGACCTTGGAAGCGGATGTCGCCATGGTAGTGCAACGTTCAGCCCACAAACAGCTCTCTCACACAACAGGGTGCAAGGAATGCCTCAAGGATGGGACAAAGCCTTGTTCTAGCTCTGATACCACTAATGGAAACTTGGCAGCCCTCAGGAAGGTGATCAGGCTCACTAAGAGCCGCCTAGGCAGGACCAACTGTTTGTGAGAGGGAGTTGCAGGTTGCACAGACAGAAATTACGGAAGCGAATGTAGGTCTGCAGAGAATGTGAATGTCTAAATCGACTCTTGAGTGAGAAGTTACATTCGCACAGCTTTCTAACAAGCCTAAGTACGCCTCATTTGGCTCATGGAGGTTGAAGAACCACCCTGCCAAAGTTCACCTCCTAGCACACTCCTAGCCTAGCGAGATGAGCGGCAGTCACACTCTCACACAAGAGAATTACCGTCCCTGCCATGTGCACAACCAATAATCTTGGTGGGGACCTTCCTTGAACCTCCTTGAAAGTCCTCCTGCCGCCTTTCTACCCTGAAGGCCGCTCCAAACCTCCTTGGCCAACAATTATGGCCGTGCTGGTAGTACACGAGCCATCACTTGAACCAGACCCATCGCCACCAAACCTTTAAAATCCATATCTTCCTCAAACGGGCCCCTACAGAACCAAAAAAACATCCTCTATTCACTTTTGTGACCTGGTGATTTTTATCGAGCAACCCACTTTGGTCACTTTTTTTGGCACCCCATATCCAACACTTTGTCCTCTTGTGCTCCATCGGGTTGTTGGTCAGCGAGATGGAGCCAGTGTTGTCCTCTTGCACCAACGTAGGCTCTAGCTGCGGCACGCCACGCTCCAGCTGCGGCACGCCTAGCTCCCATAGCAACCTGTGGAGCCACATTGCTTCCTTGACCGCCTTGACCAGCGCAATGTACTCTACTTCCACTGTGGAGGTGGCGATGCAGTCCTCCTTATGCTGCACCATGAGATCGGTGCACCAGCGAGGAAGAACATGTAGCCGGATGTGGACTTCCGCTTGTCCACATCTCCAGCATATTCTTCATCTGTGTAGCAAACCAGGCGCAAAGGGTCTGCCCGCCCTTTGCCGTCGAACCCCAGGCGCGCGTGCCGCGTCGCCTGCAGGTAGCGGAGGATGCGCTTGACCGCCTACCAGTGTAGTGGCCCTGGATTGGCCACGTACCTGCTCACTTGGCCCACCGCGTAGGCCACGTCCGGTCGACTTGCCACCATGGCAAACATGAGGCTGCCCACTGCCGATTGGTAGGGCACCCCTGCCATATCCTCCCGCTCTTCTTTTTTTTGTGGCGCCATTGCCGCACGTAGTTCATAGGTCGTGGAGACATGGTTGCACACTGGTTTGCAGTCCTCCATGCCATACCACTTTACTAACTCGGCCACGTATTTGGCCTGCCCCAGCTCAAGCGTGTGCACCCTCCGGTTCCACGTCATGCTCGCCATGAGGTAGAACTCTAGCTCCCCCATGTCCGACATCTGGATCCTGCTGCTCAGCTATTGTTTCAGCTGCTGTAGACTCTGCAGCTCACGTACTGTTTGCCATTGTCACGGCGTAGTGTTCTCACCTCCTGGCCTGTCTGCCTCTCCACTGTTGCGACGTACTCCTTCAGCCGGTCCAGGATCTTGCCTTTCCGCTTCATGAAGTACACATAGAGTTTTCTGCTCTAGTCATCAATAAAGGTGACAAAGCATCTCAAGCCGCTGTTTGATGGCGTTTTGAATGGTCGGCACACATCGTTGTGCACAACCTCCAGGAGGTTCTTTGCGTGAGCCTCATTCTTATTAAACGGCCTGTGCCGCTCCCTTCCCAACATGCAAGGCTCACACTTTTTGTGTGCTGCTGCATCTGCAGCCAAATCTGCATCATCGATGACAAGCCTACGCACCATGTTGCGCTTTGCCATCTCCTTAACAGTAGCGGTCGTCGAATGCCGCAGCTGTTGGTGCCAGAGTTCCAGATCAATGCTTTCTCCCTTGGCCATGTTGACGACGTGCTTCTGCGAGTCTGGTACATCCGATGCCACGGGGACCACCTTGGTCTCCACGATGTAGAGACCGCCCTTTCGCTCCACCTCCAGCATGACCTTGCCGTCATTGTCAATGCGTACCACTGCGCCTTTCCCATGAAAGAGTACTGCATACCCCTTATCCGTCAAGCAACTGACACTCAAGATGTCAGCCAAGCCGGGGACGAAGTGCACATCACGAATTGTGCACAACTCCTTACTGCCCACCAGGACTTCCACCTCCACATCGCCTTGGTTGGCCGCCGTCTCGACTTTGTCGTTCGCGACCACCATCGACTTGGAGGACTTCTCGTAGGTGTCGAACCCCACCTTCTCAATTTGGGTGTGCTCCTTTGCCCCAAAATCCAGGCACCACCTGTTGGCCTTCTTGAGGAAGTGGTTCTTGTTGCCGTTGAGGAGCGACCTGCCGTTCCTTCTTTGTCGTCGGTCTTCGCCTCCTGCGGGCACTCACGGGCCCAATGGCCCTCCTTGTCGCAATTGCGGCACGCACCTTTCTTAGCGCCCTTCTTGCTGCCGCCCTTTCCGCCGCTTCCTCGGCCTGTGTTTCCGCCACCACACATTTTGGTGACTAGGGCCGATGAGGAAGACGAGGACTCCCCGTAGCTCCAGCGCTGCGACTTGTTGCGGATGTACTGTGCTACCGCCCCATAGGTGAGCTTATCATCCAACCATCCTCCAAGGATGGTCATAAGTGGGTCCTATTCGTCAAGTAGGGCCATAAGGAGGCCCATTACCTGCAGCTGCCTGTCGATCTTCCACCCCACGTTGTTGCATTGCGAGGCGAGTGACTCGATCTGCTACATGGCAGATATGACATCATCTCCCTCCTTGATTCTCACCATGAGGAGTCACTTCATCGCGGAGATTTTGCTTGTGAGCGACTCGGATTGGTGGATGCCGCAGAGCTTCTACCAAGCTTTAGTTGCCAACTTGCAGCCTTGGAAGAAGCCCCACTACGACTCGGCAGTCCCAGACAATAGGAGCATGAGCGCTTCTGTGTTCTTCATTTTCAAGGCCTGCTTCTCCGAGTCCATAGCAGTCGCCTCTGTGAGCACCTCCTCTCCCAACATGACGTCCAGCAGCCCCTTGTGCAAGAGGTGCAATTCAAACTGCCACCTCCAGAGCCCAAAGCCCAGGCCGCCTGCATACTTTTGAATGGGCTGCGTCTCCTTTTGCGCCATGTACGCAGCCACTACTCCGACGAGTTCTCAAAACCTCATGGCGATGTCAACGATGACAATCACGTATGCTGCGGAAGACGTGAATGTTGGAGGCGTTCAGACCTGTGGGCCCAAATCCCTTTGTCAAGATGGAATCCGTGTGGTGCGGTCCCAACGTTTGTCTAATCGACTCTAATGGTTTTCGTCTTCTGTTTTGGGCGAATCTGAGAATGAGTGTGAGCTTTCTTGTTGTCTCATGCTATGTGAGCAGACAATTAGAGACAGTCACTTTTGCAAAGGGAATAACACGATTTTGCATGAGTTTTTGCACATGGACACGATCATAACATTTATAGAGCTAGTCATGAGCTTTCTAACGCACCAAACATCGTGCGATTCGGCCATGCACCCTACCCACCTTTGGGTCAAGTTTGGTGAAGCGGTGTGACGAGGTTCGAAACTTGTCCGATGGACCTGCAGTCAGAGTTTTGACGAAGTCCTCGAGTAACAAACGTAATACTGAGTTTCGGATGTTGAGCCATGATTTTGGCTAAGTCCCTTAGGAAGAACTTGCACTACAAGATCCGGTGGATGATCCACCAGATCAGGTGGATCATCCACCGGATGCCTCGGCAGGCCTTGTGGAGAAATTTCTCCTGATGCTATTATTGTTACTCAATCCAGTTGATTATCCACCGGATTTTGAGTCACAGCCGGCTACCAGAGCCGCTGCGCACACCCAAACTTTGGAAGGCCATATGTCCCTCGATACTTGTCCGATTCTGGCAAAACAACTCCCACTGGATTAAACAACTTGTGAATTTTATGGGGAATTCATTCATTTGAGGATCCAACAAATCCTCAAGTTGCCAGATCCACCGGCGCGGAGCTTCCACTTTCTGGTGGCTCGTCCGCGCCTCCCGGCGCTGCACTTGGGCATGCGGAGGGGAAATCTTTCAACATCGCCCATCTTCTGCACTGTCCTCTTCTGCTACCATAACTTCTCCCACTTTACAAGTGGGAGGTACAAGTGCAGGAGCAAGTGGAACTGTAGACATAGGGCTCCAAGTACAACCCTTCACGTCCTCTTGAAAGACCACCTCACGGCTGCGGACAATCTTACGTGCAGCGAGGTTGTAGAGGTGGTATCCCATGGTGTTGTAGCCAAAGAATACGGCCTTCATTGGCTTTGCATCTACCTTGTTATGGCTGCCGATAGGCACCTGCACGCATGTGCCACACTCAAAGACTTTCAGGTACATCACTGTTGGCTTGCGTCCCGTCCATGCCTCCTCCGCTGTCATCAACGGCATGGTGCGCATGGGAATCCGGTTTTTCAGGTACACGGCAGTGTTGACTGCTTCTGCCCAGAAGGTTGGTCCTAGCTCCGTGTCTTGGAGCATAGTGCGAACACGCTCTATGAGTGTGTGGTTTGCGTGTTCAGCCACACCGTCTAGCTGCGGTCTTCCAGGTGGTGTGACCTTATGCTTGATCCTGCAAGGCTTCAGAAAGGTGAGGAAGTCGTTGGAGAGGTATCCTCCTCCACTATGGATGCAAAGCACCTTCAACTGCCTGTGACACTCATTATGTGCATTAGCGATCCACACCTTAAAAGAATCAAAGCACTCATATTTGCCAGCCAAGAAGGACACCCACGTCTTCCTTGACTTGTCATCAATGAATGTGACAAAGTACAACTTGCCGGTCAGCAATTTTGATGGCATGGGACTGCACAAATCACAGTAAATGAGTGAGAGAAGATTAGTCGCCCCCTTTTGTTCCCCCGTGAAAGGACCATGGGCTTGCTTCCCTCCAATGCAGCTCCCACAAGCCGATGCACCAGGATCCTTCACCCCCTTGAGCTCCAGGCCATGGACCATCTGCTGCAGGAAGATGATGGCGCCAAAGTCAAGGTGACCGGGCCGGCGGTGCCACAGGCCGATGTCGTGTTTTCCCTCTCTCGCCACCAACGCTTAATCCAATTCCTTCTTCGACGCCACGTAGAGGCGGTAAAGACCACCCTCCTTGTTTGCCTTTTCAAGCACATGGCTTGCACGGGCAGAGCTGGTGCAGCCACCATTCTCAAAGCAAACATGCATGCCTTCGGAGATGAGAGATGATACAGAGAGGAGGTTAGCTACCAGCCCCGGAACATGGAGCACCCGCTTCACACGACGTTCAAGGTGCTTACCCTCAACGGAAGCACAAAACACAATGTCACCCTCCCCAACCACCATTTGCACATGATTGTCCCCCATGTACACCTGCCGAGGCTCAATGGCGGTGTAGACGACAAACCACTCCTGGCGACACGTGATATGCCACGTGGCTCCCAAGTCGATAGTCCAGAACAAGGCGGTGTTGTTGGAGACGTGCAAGACCCTGATGGTAGTCACAAATCCACTCTCCTAATGTGTTGCGTTCACGGAAGCATCAGAATGCTTTCTCGCTCCCACTCCAGCCGCAAGGTCCTCCTTCTTCTTCCAGCATTCGTGCGCCCAATGGCCTGGCTTCTTACAGTACTGGCAATTCCCCTTCTTCCTCACTCCTTCACCGTTGCCCCTGGTTGGTGCAGCATCACTCCATGATCAGAGTTGGTGATGAGAGCGACATCCAGTCCGCTTCCGCCCTCTTCTCTCTTGCGCCGCTCCTCCTCAAACAGCAGGCTCTCCTCCACATCGTTAAGGGAGAGCTTGTCGCTGCGCTGATCCAGGGAAACAATGAGAGGAGTGTAATTGCTAGGAAGGCCAAACAGTATGGCTAGCATGAGCACATGCTCCTTGGCAGGGTCTTCAATCGCAGCAAGCTGGTCAGAGAGAGACTTCACCATGTTGATGTAGTCAATCATGGATCCACACTCATCCATCTTCACAATGTGAAAGGGACGACACAGCTGCATGTTTGTGAGGATTGACTTCGAAGCATAAGTGGACTCAAGTTTTATCCAAACCTCCTTTGGCGTGAGGATGCCACGGAAAAGGAGTTGCTGTCATTGGCAAGGTGGAGGTAGATAGTTGCGAGGGCGCGGTCACGCTTCTCCTGGTAGGTACGGGCCTCGTCAGGAGAGAGGGAGGTTTCTGCTGGCTCCTTCTCCTTCTTATCCACCTGGCTCCAGATATCCTTCTCCGTCAGCAACATCTTCATGTTGTTGCTCCAGTTGAGGAAGGTCTTGCCTTTGAACTTGACGATGTTGATGCCGGCCACCAAAGAAGCGGATGTCGCCATAGTAGTGCAACGTTCAGCCCACAAACGGCTCTCTCACACAACACGGTGCAAGGAATGCCTCAAGGATGAGACAAAGCCTTGTTCTATACCTGATACCCTGGATGGAAACTGGGGGAGCCCTGAGGGAGTTGATCAGGCTCACCGAGAGCCGCCTAGGCAGGACCAACTGTTTGTGAGAGGGAGTGCACGTTGCATAGACAAAAATTACAGAAGCGAATATAGGCTTACAAAGAACACAAATTTCTGAGTCGACTCTTGAGTGAGAAATTTTATTAGCATGGCTTCCTAACAAGCCTAATTGCGCCTTTTTTGGCACATGGAGCTGGAAGAACCACTCTATCAAAGTTAATCTCCTAGCACACTCCTAGCCTTCCGGGATGAGCGACATTCACACTCTCACACAAGACAATTACCATCCCTACCACGTGCACAACAAATAATCTTTGCAGGGACCTTCTTTGAAGCTTTGTAAAGATTTTCTTGCCGCCTTTCTACCTTGAAGGCCGCTCCAAACCTCCCTAGCCAATAATTGTGGCCGTCATTGGTGCTGGTAGTGTAGGAGCCGTCACTTGAACCGGACCCATTGCCACCAAACCTTGAAAATCCATATCTCCCTTGAACTGACTCCGAATCGACTTCCGTAAAGTGCTCCAAAACCAGCAAAATATCCTCTATTAACTTTTGCGACCTGATGATTATTATGGAGCAACGTACTTTGGTCATGTTTTTTGGCACCTCATGTCCAACAACGCAAACTGAGGGTGTAGATTACAATGAGACGTTCACATCCATTGCAAAGTTTCCCTCCATCCATGGAATCTTTGCTCTTGCCACTGCCAAGGACTGGGAGGTGCACCAGATGTATGTGACATGTGTATTTGTTGATGGATATGAGGGTGCCAGACAGCTACAGAAATAGGTTACTTGATTAAAATCATCAGGCATATCAGTTTCATAAAAGATGTTTTCCAGGTTCCAACGTGCTTTAAGGAACTCAATTTGGACTTTGTTTGAGTGAGATATGTATTTCCAAAGTTTGGAGATCATGGGTCGGGTTCAAGTGACAACCTAAGCACTTTAAGCACAAAAGGCGGCAAGATTACTGACCAAGACGGCTAAGTGCAGCCTTGAAGGATAAAAGCTGCCTAGAGGACCTCCAAGAGACTTTAAGGAAGGTGCAGACCACGATCCTTGGTCTTCCAAGCCATTTGAGAGATAAATCCCATGTGTGACAAGGTGGCTGCCACTCATCCCGCTAGGCTAGGAGAGTGTGTTAGAGGGTAGACTTTGACATAGTGTATCTCAGTGCTCCCTAGGCCAAACGAGGCATATAAGGGCTTGTAAGAAACCTAGGACAATTCAATTTCTTACTCAAGAGTAGATTTTGACATTTCCATTCTCTGCAAACCTACATTTGCTTCCGTAGTTTCTCTGTTTGCAACGTGCAACTCCCTCTCAGAAACAGTTGGTCTTGCCTAGGCAGCTCTTAGTGAGCTTGATTACGTCCCTAAGGGCTGCCCCAGTTTCCATCAAGGGTATCAGAGCTAGAACAAGGCTCTGCCTCATCCTTGAGGCACTCCTTGCACCCTGTTGTGTGATAGAGTATTTTGGGGGCTGAATGTTGCACTACCATGGCGACATCCGCTTTTGTGGTGGCCGGCGCTAACATGGTCAAGTTCGAAGGTAAGAACTTCTTCAATTATAGCAAAAATATTAAGATGGTGCTGATGGAGAAGGGATTCAGGAGCAAAGTGAGTGAGGAGGAACCGGCTCAGTCCCCTTTCTCACCTGGTGAGGCTTGCACCTAACACAAGAAGCTTAACCGCGCCCTCACCACCATCTACCTCTACCTTGCCAAACGGCAGCAACTCCTCGTCCGTGGCATCCTCACTCTTGAGGAGTTTTGGAAGAAGCTTGAGTCTACTTATGCATCCAAGTCAATCCTCATGAACATGGAGCTACGCTATTGCTTTCACACTATGAAGATGGATGTGTCCGGATCCATGATTGACTACATCAACATGGTGAAGTCTCTTACCAACCAACTTTCTTCAATTGAGGACCTTGTCAAGGAACGTATGCTGAGGCTAACCATCCTCTCTCGCCTTCTTAGCAGCTACACTCCTCCCATTTTGGCCCTTTAACAGCGTGGCGACAAGCTCTCCCTCAGCATTTTGGAGGAGAGCTTGCTGTTTGAGGAGGAGCGACGCAAGGGAAAGGAGGGCGTAAGCGGACTAGACGTTGCTTTCATCACCAACTCTGGTCATGGGGGCGGTGCTGCACCAACCAAGAGCAATGGTGAAGGAGGAAAGAAGAAGTAAAACTGCCAGTACTGTAAGAAGCCGGGCCATTGGGTGCGCAAATGCTGGAAGAAGTAGGTGGACCTTACGGCTGTAGTGGGAGCGGGAAAGCAGTCCGCGAATGCAACAGATTGGGAGAGTGGATTTGTAACAACCATCCGAGTCCTGCACATTTCAAACACCACACTATTATTCTGGATTGCCTCTGGAGACACACGGCACATGACATGTTGCCGGGAGTGGTTCATTGTCTACACCGCCATTGAGCCCCGCCGGATCTGCATGGGTGAGAATCATTGCCGAATGGCGGTTGGGGAGGGTGAGCTTGTGTTTTGTGCTTCCATCGAGGGTAAGCACGTGGAACGTTGTGTGAAGGGGTTACTCCATATTCAGGGGCTGGCAGCCTACCTCCTCTCTGTCTCATCTCTCATCAACAAAGGCATGCAGGTTCGCTTTGAGAATGGTGGCTGCACCATCTCTCCCCGCGCAGGCTGTGTGCTTCCAAAAGTGAACAAGGAGGACGGAATTTACTGTCTATGTGTGGCATCGAAGTTGGAAGCCAGCTCAGCGTTGGCGGCAAGAGATGGAAAACACGACATCGGCCTATGGCACTGTCGGCTTGGCCTCACCTTCAACCGGAACAATAGCCCCATCCTCATTGGCTACATTGATGCAGATTGGGGCAGAGATCTGGAAACAAGGAGATGGACACGTGGTTTTGTGTTCTTACTTGGAGGAGCAACAATCACCTGGAGGAGTAAGAAGCACGAATGTGTTTCTCTTTCCTCCACCAAGGCAGAGTACATCGCTTTGAGCAAAGCAACAAAGAAAGCAGTGTGGCTGTATAAGCTGATGGCAAGTCTTCGGCAGCAGCATAAAACTGCAACAACCATCTACTGTGACAACATGATTGAAATCGCGCTTGGGAAGAATGTAGAGTTCCATGCCCGCACCAAAGATATCAACCTACGCCACCACTTTGTCCGCAAGCTCGTGGCAAAAGAGGTGGTGCACATCAAGTTCTGTCCCTCAAGCATGATGCTGGAAGATTTCTTGACCAAGCCGTTGGCAGCACAATGCTTTCAGCAGCTTAGGGCACAGTGTGGACTTATGTAATCTCTGTTCTTGCAATGTGGGAGAATGTTGGATATGGGGTGCCAAAAAGTGACCAAAGTGGGTTGCTCAATAAAAATCATCAGGTCATAAGAGTGAATAGAGGATGTTTTTTTGCTTCTGTAGCAGTTTATGGAACTCAATTCGCAGTCGGTTTGAGGGAGATATGGGTTTTCAAGGTTTTGTGGCAGTGGGTCCGGTTCAAGTGACGGCTCCTGCACTACCAGTACCAATGACGGCCACAATTATTGGCCAGGGAGGTTTGGAGCGGCCTTCAAAGTAGAAAGGCAGCCAGAGGACCTTCACGGAGCTTCAAGAAAGGTCCCCACCATGACTATTGGTCGTGTACATGGTAGGGATTGTAATTGTCTTGTGTGAGAGTGTGACTGCCGCTCATCCCGCTAGGCTAGGAGTGTTCTAGGAAGTAAACTTTGACAGAGTTGGTTCTTCCAGCTCCATGTGCCAAATGAGGCATTCTTAGGCTTGTTAGAAAGCTGTGATAACATACGTTCTCATCCATGAGTTGAACTAGCCAATAGTGGTGCCTCTACAATCTCACATGCTTCCGTGTTTTTGTCTCTGCAGCCTACAACTNGAGAGAGAGAGAGAGAGAGAGAGAGAGAGAAAGAGAGAGAGAGAGAGAGAGAGAGAGAGAGGGAGAGAGAGAGAGAGAGAGAGAGAGAGAGAGAAAGAGAGAGAGAGAGAGAGAGAGAGAGAGAGGGAGAGAGAGAGAGAGAGAGAGAGAGAGAGAGAAAGAGAGAGAGAGAGAGAGAGAGAGAGAGAGGGAGAGAGAGAGAGAGAGAGAGAGAGAGAGAGAGAGAGAGAGAGAGAGAGGGAGAGGGAGAGAGAAAGAGAGAGAGAGACAACGAGAGAGAAAGAGGGAAAGAGAGAGAGTGATATAGGGAGAGAGGGAGAGAGAGAGAGAAAGATAGGGAGAGAGTGAGAGATATAGATAGAGAGAGAGAGAGAGAAGTAGAGAGAGAGAGATAGAGAGAGAGAGAGAGAGTGAAAGAAAAAAATGGAATGCACTGTTCAAGTGCACTGGTTGTTGAGTGCATGGTGTTAGTGCATGGTATTGGAGCACACAAAAAACAAGTGCGTGATTTCCCAATCATTGGGCATACATAGTGCAAAGCATGCCGCCTTGCTTGGTGATGCAATGCATGCTTTCACTATAAGTGGTGATAGTGATTCAGCAGATGGGTGTGCAAAGCTGCTACACGAGACAGGAGAAACAAGATGCTTTCATAAATTCTAGCCCTCAACACAACATACTCAAACCTTGGTTAAGCTCCATAGTCTGCAATCATTCTTTCCACACTTCTATGAGAAAATACTTCTTGTGACAATGAAGATGTAGCCTGAGAGGCAATGCGTAGCGCAGTCCTAGACAAAAGAACCATCAGCCTGTCCATCAACAGCCACAAGTGGCTGCACACAAAATCACAAGCCCATACGTGGGCTAGACATGACATACAAAGCAATACGCAACACCATTCTCAAATAGAGAAGACGCGGATGCTGCAACAACTCGAAAAAGACCTTCATGACAAAAGTAGCATCTGTCCGCATTTTGGTCCAGACGAACGTAACGGATCAAGAGAAATGAAGATATGTCATAAAACTAACAAGCCTTTCCAGAGGAGCTGGGTCTGTTGACATGAGAAATCTCTTTCCAGCAAGCAGAATAGGCTTGGATGAAGAGGGGGCTGTTTCCAACAGATGAGTAAAATACTGCCAGAACAATGCGACGTCAACAGCATTACAAGGAACGTACTGATGGATATGAGAGTGCCAGAAAGTGACAAAAATAGTTTGCTCGATACAAATCACGTGGCATGACAGTTGCATAGAGGATGTTTCACAGGCTCCAGCGCACTTTACGGAACTGGATAAGGAGTCCGTTGGAGTGAGATGTGGATTTCCAAAATTTGGAGATCCATGGGTCGGGTTTAAGTGACGACCTGAGCACTTTGAGCTCAAAAGGCGGCAGGATTATTGGCCAGGACGGCTCGGAGCGGTCTTCAAGGAAAAAAGGTGGCTGGAGAACCTCCAAGAGACTTTAAAGAAGGTGCAGACCATGATTGTTGGTCGTCCAAGAGGTGTGAGACATAATTCTCTTGTGTGACAAGGTGACTGCCGCTCATCCCGCTAGGCTAGGAGAGTGTGCTAGAGGGTAGACTTTGACAGAGTGTATCTCAGTGCTCCCTAGGCCAAATGAGGCATACAAGGGCTTGTTAGAAAGCTTTGACCATGTACTTCATCACTCAAGAGTTGATTTAGACATTCGCATTCTCTGCAAAGCTACATTTGCTTCGTAACTCCTGTCTGTGCAACCTGCAACTCCCTCTCACAAACAGTTGGTCCTGCCTAGGCGGCTCTTAGTGAGCCTGATCACCTCCCTGAGGGCTGCCCCAGTTTCCATCACGTACAAGACCAAGATCCTTTACTTTGTACAAAGTTTACAGGAGACCCATCACAACCTAGAAAACCTTAGGATCTGGGGAACCCATCCAGAGGTTTTCCACATGGACGAAGATAGCAAAGAAAGGTTCAGAGGAAGCACTCATGAAATGAACTCAACCATGAAACCGTCCTTATCCCAGAGATCTTTAGGTTCTGACAAGGGTAGACCGTTTCAATGTGTACAATGAATTCTGAAGGTGCCACTGTTTGTTTATTCCATCACTGGACTCTAAGAGATGTACCAGAGGGATCTCCTACTAGAGCTTGCCAAATAGCAATGCGTTCTTCATGTGCATCCGGTGAACCTTCCACTTGTTCCAAGTAACCTGAATCAACAAGGTGTTTCTGGTAGTGTACGTATCATCGGACGGGTGCCTCACCTTCAAATCAACCACATGCTCCTTGATGGCAGCTAGTTCCTCCCTCATAGCACCCACATTGAGTGTTGTATCCGCAGCATAGCGGGCTTGCTGCAAAGTCTTTGGTTCGAACGTGCAGTGATAATACCCACAACAAGTGTGGTGGTGAATGAGGTTCCTTGCATAGCCTGACTAGACTCGGCAGTCACAACAGCATGGTTTAACTCATCCGTGAAAAGGAAAGTGCCAACCTTGGTGTTAGGCTGCACCAGAGCCGTCACCACAACAAGCGATTCAACAACAGAGGTATAGGTGTGTTTTGCACAGCCAACATCATCACCAAAATGAGGATGGGTAAAACGAGTGTGCCTAGATGGACAAGCAGGTGCAATGTGACTAAGAGGAAGGTCAAGGAGGCCACCCAAGCAAACCTATCAAGTGGGACGTCACCGCAACCCTCAGGGGTTAAGAATACCTGCTTGGCAGAAAAGTGGGGGAATCAAACTGATGCTATGAAAAAACTCCCACTGTATAACCACTTTGAGACAAAACGTTAGCACAAAATGAGCAACAACACTCAAAACATGATGCAAGAAGTACCTCAACTGATTAAGAGAATTATAAAACATGCATCAGTTATCTCTCGTGTTCTAGTTGCTCAAGAGCAACATTTTCCAACTAAAAGTTCCAGCATGTAGTGTTTGACATGAAGCCATCGACACATTGTCCTGTACTGTGGCTGGCAGGTGCCATAATACCACTACCCATCTCGTCATTTCACAACCATTAGCTTTATCTGCACAGACTCGGAATATCAAGCCATTCCTATAAAGAGCTATCCGAAGAAATCTTGGCTCCTCAGGCCTCTGGCACATCCCAAACACGCCTGGTCTAGGGTAATTCTGAGGAATGTCACATGACCATTTGTCGTCCTCAAGTTGGGGTCATTTTTCTTTCAGAATGGGGGTCTCAATGGTCAATTGTGTGTGTGTGTGTGTGTGTGTGTGTGTACACTCGCTCTGTCTGCTTGTGCAGTCTGCATGGGGAGGGTACAGCAGTGGGTGGGAGGGCGGCAGAGGGGGCATGAGGTGTGTGGATTTGTGCACACCACATGCATGGAGGCATAGATTGTGTAGATGTGTGCACACTACGTGTACTGTATGACAACACATATGACTATGGCATGTGTGGCCGTATGTGCAGTGTGTCTGCAATTGGCTACTGCTTGTTTTGCATCAGACTGGAACATGTATTCCTAATGTTTCACTTGCAATAGGATTGGGGGCTTGGTTTGTGCAGGCAAGAAAAAGTGTACTGCAGT
>SZWC01005084.1:65942-78776 GCA_023375785.1 Penium margaritaceum | reverse complement strand
GGGGGGAGGAGGAGGAGGGGGAGGAGGAGGATGAGGAGGAGGAGGAGGAGGAGGCAGAAGGAGAGGACAACGACGACGGCGATGAAGATGACGACGACGACAACGACGACGACGACAACGATGACGACGATGACGCTGATGACGACGACGCCGACGACGACGACGACGACGATGACGAGGACGACAACGATGACGATGACGACAAAGGCGACGACAACAATGAAGACGAAGATGACGATGACAATGACGATGACGATGACGATGACAACGACGACGACGACGACGACGACGACGACGACGACGAAAACGACAACGACGACGACGACCACGAGGATGACGACGACGACGACGAGTGAGGAAGAGAGCAAGGGGCGGAGGGATGATGATCGAGGAGGAGGTGGGCTGAGAACATCTGACAGAGGGAAGGGAACTAGGGCTGAGGGAAGAGCAGGCAACAAGGATGATTATGGAAGCGTTGATGTCACAGGCAGCGGCAACACAATAACGGCGATAGAAACCATAACCATGACAAAGACGGTGATGATGGGAATGACGGTGACGGCAGTGACAACGACAACTGTGACGACAATTATGGCAACAACAACGCCGATGGTAGACGCGGAAGGGGCACCAGTGCCTAGGATGAAGACACTGACAAAAAGGACGACAACAATGACAATGAGAAAGATTTGGACGAAAACAGCGATGGCGAAGACAACAACGATGACAACGAGGATGACAGCGACAACAGCGAGGCGTACCATAATGACAAACATTTTGATGGCGAGGATGGTGACGACGATGACGACAACATCGGCAGTGACGATGACAACGTTGGCGATGACAACGATGATGACGACAAAAACTATGAAAATGACAAAGACGACACCGACAACAAGGCTAATGAGGTGGCGATTTGGGTGGGTTTTTGCGACACCAGTGACTATGACAAAAATGATAGTGCCGGTTGGAACAAAGGGAGATATTGTTGTTTTTGTCTATGCCATATGTTGAAAAAGGAGCCATCCGGCTCACTTTTAGGTCCACACAAGCAAGTTCTAAGAAACTACCAGATGCCTACTCTGATCGTCCATCCGACTTCACCTTTGGAATGATAAGGTGGCCAAATGTCTGCGGTCTAAGTTTCAGGCCGATCCAATGGTCGGATTGGCTCATATGAATTTTCGAAGTTTCCAGGGTCACCGAACGCCGATATCCGGAGGACCATGGGCAATGGCTCCATGCCTTAGCCTGAGAAAAGAAAAGGGCAAGGGGTCCATCATCAAGACCTGTTGGGAAAGGAGCCAACCGGCTCAGTTGCAGGTCCAAACCAGCAAGTTCCAAGAAAATACTAGATGACTGCTTCGATCATCAATCTGACTCTTATATTGGTAAGATCATGTGGCAAAATATCTACAATCGAAGTTTCAAGCCAATCCAACAGTCGGATTGGGAGATATAAACTTACAAAGTTCCTGGGGTCATCAACCGCCAGTATCGGGGTGGCCATGGAGGATGCCTCCATGCCTTAGCCTGAGAAAAGAAAAAATACAAGAGGTCCATGTCAAGACCTGATGGGAGAAACATCCAAAAACATCCTACATCCTTGGGTTGCCTTGTCAAAGTGTGCTGACTAGGAAAAAGGTACCTCTCCTTACCTTTTAGGTGAGGTAAGATCCTTCTGTGCTAGCCGTGGACACATGGCAGTTCTCACTGCGATTGTGGGTTATGTGACCACTAAGAGTATGCCATGAAAGCATCTTCTAGCTCTCTAGGTTGTGTTTGAGTGGTCACCCTGTTTGCTAGGCTGACTTCCTCTCTTTTGAGAGATTATGGACCCTAGTGTCTGAGCCTTAGCCTCAATGGCTAAGTGGTGTGGCTTGTGAGAGGACTGACATGCCCAAGCTCTAGCTCGACATATACTCCATTATTCTAAGTGACTCAACAACCATTCTTCAGCAAAAGTGATGCCCTTTCAGTCCCACATGTTTGCTTCTCCAAGGCTCCCTCTCTTCTCCACTTCCAACACGTGGTATCAGAGCCAACTTCTGCTATTTCAGCTAGCACAGGCCATCACTTTGAGAGTGACAGGTTAGGGTCAAACCTTCACTAAAATGAACAATTGATCACCGGATCTTAAAGTTCAAGAGACAAGCTGTCCAACGAGCACAAGATTGTGAAGCTTCAATGTTCGGATTGAGAGTTATGCTGAAAACAATATCAGCCAAACCTACACTCTTATCTCTGAGTAAGACCGTCCTCTTGTGATGACCATAACTCTCTGATGTCTTGTTAAGTTTAAGAAATAGCACATGCAAATTAAACTTTTTTCCTATTTTTTTAATAGGTGTAAACATATTTGCATTCCATTTGTATGTTTGGGAGAAACGCCCTTTATAAGCTGGCTCGTCTGAGCTGGTGTTGGAAAAGGAGCCATGTGTCTCACCTTCAGGTCCACAAAAGCAAGTTCCGGGAAAGTACCAGCCACCTACTCCGATCGTCAATCCAACTTCATCATTGGAGAGATGAGGAGGCAAAATGTATATGGTCCAAGTTTGAGGTTGATCCAGTGGTCGGATTGGGAGATATCAATTTTCAAAATTTCAGGGTCATCGACCGCCGATATCCGGGTGACCATGGGGGATGGCTCCATGCCTTAACCTGAGAAAAGAAAAAAGGCAAGAGGTCCAGGGTCAAGACCTGATGGGAGAAACATCCAAAAAGGTCCTTGGTTTTAGGATTGCCTTGTCAGAGTGTGCTGACTAGGATAAAGGTACCTCTCCTTACTTTTTAGGTGAGGTAAGATCCTTGTGTGCTAGCCATGGACACATGGCGATTCTCCATGGGTTTGTGGGTTATGTGACTACTAGGAGTGTGCCATGAGAGCATTCTCTAGCTCTCTAGGTCGTGTGTGAGTTGTCAACCTGATTGCTAGGCTGATTTCCTCCCTTGTGTGAGATTATGGACTCTAGTGTGTGAGCCCTAGCCTCCATGGCTAAGTGGTGTGGCTTGTGAGAGGGCTGACTTGCCCAAGCTTTAGCTCTATATGTACTCAATCATTTTGAGTTATTTAACAACCATTCTTCAGCACAAGTGATGCCCTTACAGTCCCACATGCTCGCTGCTCCAAGGCTGCCTCTTGTTGGATCTGGAGGAGAGAGGGAGCCTTGGAGCAGCGAGCATGTGTGATTGGAAGGGCATCACTTGTGCTGAAGAATGGTTGTTCAATCACTAAAAATGATGGAGTACATATAGAGCTAGAGCTTGGGCAAGTTAGCCATCTCACAAGCCACACCACTTAGCCATGGACGCTAAGGCTTACATTCTAGAGTCCATAATCTCACACAAGGGAGGAAATCAGCCTAGCAATCAGGCTGACCACTCACACATGACCTAGAGAGCTAGAGAATGCTCTCATGGCATACTCCTAGTGGTCACATAACCCACAAACCCATGGAGAATCGTCATGTGTCCATGGCTAGCACACAAGGATCTCACCTCACCCAAGAAGTAAGGAGAGGTACCTTTATCATAGTCAGCACACTCTGACAAGGCAATCCTAAGACGAAGGACCTTTTTGGATATTTCTCCCATCAGGTCTTGACCCTGGACCTCTTGCCTTTTTTTTTTCTCAAGCTAAGGCATTGAGCCATCACCCATGTCCACCAGGACATCGACGGTCCATGACCCCTGAAACTTTGAAAATACATATCTCCCAACTGACCATTCGATCGGCCTCAAACTTGGACTGTAGACATTTTGCCACCTGATCTTTCCAATGATGAAGTTGGATTGACGATTGGAGCAGGCATCTGGTACATTCCTGAAACTTGGTCTTGTGGACCTGAAACCGAGCCAGATGGCTCCTTTTCCAACAAACTCCCACTTTGCCGCAGTCAGAGTGGGCTGAGTCCACATGCCTTCATGCAGAACTGCTGCTTCTCAAGGGTCACTGGCTTGGTGCAGAATCAGCGACCTGCTTGCTGGTTGGCGTAAACTCCAACTTGATAGTACCCTCTTGCACCATATGCCTGATGAAGTGATATGCTATGTCAATGTGCTTGGTGCGTGCATGGTGCACAGGATTCTTGGCGAATGCGATTGCGCTCTGGCTGTCGACGCGCACAGGAATTGGAACTGCTGCACTCCCACTCATCTCTCGCATGAGATGCTGAAGCCAAACTACTTCCTTGGATCCAAAGCTGAGATACACGTACTCACCTTCCATGCTTGAGGTGGCCACGACCACCTGCCACTTCCTGCACCAGGTGATGGCTCCACCATTCATGAGGAACACATGTCCAGAGATGGACTTACGGTCCTCAGGGTTTGAAGCCCAATCTGCGTCTGTCTAGCCTATGATGATGTTGTCGTTGCCGTTGTACGTGATGCCAATGTTGATGGTTCCAAGAAGGTAGCGGAAGATCCGCTTCACTGCCTTCTCGTGCTCAGGTCTGGGGTTTGCCATGTGCTGGCTCATAGCGCTAACAGCCTGTGCGAGGTACCGCCTGGTTGCCACCATCAGGTACATGAGGCTGCCGACGGCGCTCTGGTACTTCTGCTGATCAGCTCCATTTACTTCTCCATTTACTTCTCCATTAAAGCTCACGAGGAACTGTTGTGTCTCCAGCGGCGTACTGATGGGTTTTTCCTCTGCCATGCCGAACCGCTGCAAGACGTCCTTGATGTAGCGACTCTGCTGTAGCGAGACAGAGCGTGATTTGCGGTCACGCGTGATCCGGATGCCGAGGAAGTATGACGCCTCCCCGAGATCAGACATCTTAAAGCGCTTCTGCATGGCTTCCTTGAACTCCTGTAGTGCAGACATGCTGTTGGAAAGGAAGAGCATGTCATCCACATAGACGATGATGATGAGCACCTCATGACCATGCTGCCAGCGATAGATGCTATAGTCACACTCACTGCGCTCAAACCCTATGCACTGCAAGGCCGCGTCCAACTTCATATTCCAAGCACGCAACGCTTGCTTGAGGCCGTACAGCGACTTCTGCAACTTGCAAACCAGGTGCTCCTGGCCATCCATGACAAACCCCTCCGGCTCCTCCATGTAGATCTCCTCCTCCAAGTCACAATTCAAGAATGTCGTCTTGACATCCATGTGGTGAACCTCAAGCTCCTCAGCGGCTGCATAAGATAGCAGCGTGCGCACAGAGGCAAACTTTGCAACAAGAACAAACGTTTCTGTGTAGTCGATGCCCTCCTGCTGTGAGTAGCCCTTGGCGACCAGCCTCACCTTGTACTTTTCCAGGTTACCATCTGCTCCTCGCTTCTTCTTGAACACCCACTTGCACTCGATCAGTTTACGTCCAGGTGGACGTTCAGTGAGCTCCCACGTGCCGTTGTCCAGCTGCGACTGTATCTCCTACTACACAGCTTGCGCCCAATCTACTACATCCGGTGCAGCCATGGCCTCCTTGTATGACGTTGGCTCATCTAAATCTGCTGCAACTGCGACGTTCATCTGTTCTGGTTTCTGCAGCATCCAAGAATGGCCGCGCTCACCAGGCTTGTAACGCACCTTAAGAGGATACCTGCGACCTGGTACAAGAGTGTTAGTCGGCGGCTGGTGCGGTGCTGCTTGCACAGCTGCTGCTGCTGGTGGTGCTACATCTCCCTCCTCAGCTTCTGCCAATAAGGGTGTTGTATCTGCTACATCAGACATCAGAGAGTAGAGTGATTCTCCCACTGTCACAGTAGAGGAAGGATCAGGAGAGACTGGGTTAGGAAGGATTTCTACTCCCACTGTCTCGACAGATGCTGGTTCTGCTGCCTCTTCACAGACAATGTTGGTGCCGATGACATTGCTCTCGTTGAAGACAACATCCCTGGACATGATGACGTCGCCTCTATCCCTCTCGTGGAGGCGATAGGCTTTGCTTGCCACGTCGTAGCCATCCATCAGCATTAGCGCACTCTTTGGGTCTCATTTCTGCCGCTTCTCATTTGGCACGTGCATGTGCGCCAAGCTGCCAAATGTGCAAAGATGACCCACGCTCGGCTTCTTGCCGAACCACGCCTCGTACGGCGTCATCTGCTCCAGGGCCTTGGTTGGACTGCGGTTTTTTATGTAGACCACATTGGTTACTACTTCCACCCAAAAGTCGTAGGTGAGCCGAGCCGCGAGCAACATGGAGCGCGCCGACTCAACGATGGTGCGGTTCGCACATTCTGCTACGCGGTTCTGCTGCAACGAGTATGGCGTGGTACACTGCGCCTTGATGCCAGCTGCTACGAGGTAGTCCTAGAACTCCTAGCTTAGATACTCTCCACCGCGATCGCTGCACAGCACCTTGATCTTCTTGCCAGCCTGGTTGTCCACCATGGGCTTGAACTCCTTAACCTATCAAAGCATTGGTCCTTGGAAGGAAGGAAGTACACACCAGTGTAACGGCTGAAACCATCAATGAAGGTCATGAAATACCTAGAGCCTCCAAAGCTCTGGGTATGCATTGGTCCGCACAAGTTCGTAAGGACCAGCTCCAACACCTCCTTCGCACGCTCCCCTGCTCCACAGAACGCCTCGCGGTGTTGCTTCCCCTCCAAACAGCTGATGCATAACTGCTGCTCAAAGTTAGAGATGGTAGGCAGGTCACGCACCATCTGCTTTGCTTAAAGCTGCTGCAAAACGCGCCTGTCGATGTGGCTGTAGCGCGCATGCCAGATCTCGCCATCTGTCGCCTGCACCACTACTGCAAGACTGTACTCACGCAGGATCTTGGTCGGCCCCAGCAGGCGGTGCATGTCACCCTCCTTCACTGACCTGGCCAACTCTTCTATTGTATCCTTGTTGAGGATGTAGCCATAGTCATCGTCGAAGACGACGCGCAATCCTATGTTTGTAAGAGAGGAGACTGAGAGGAGGTTGAATGCAGCATCAGGTACATACAGCACGCCATGGAAAACTCCCACTTCAATGCCACGTGGGGTCTCTAACCACATCTCTACAATCCCAATCCCCTCGGCATACACCACCTGATCATCACCCAAAGCGATAGGACGGGGAGGGATGGACAGCAGCTGTGTAAACCACTCCTTGTGATGTGTGAGGCTCTTGGTACACCCGGAGTCCTTGTATTATGCGAGATCCACCTTCTCCACCTGCGACATGTCAGACTTCGCCATGAAGAGATGGTCGCGCACCTCCTTGGCCACATTCATGTTACCAAAGTGGCGCAGACCAGCCTGGTTTTGTTGTTGCTACTACTGCTGACACTGCTGTGACTGCTGCTGCTGCTGCTGCTGCTTTTGCTGTTGCTAATGCGATGACTACAACTGCTGCTGCTCCTTCTGGTCTCTCTTCAGCTTGAAACACTCCTTTTTGTAGTTTCCCTCTTTCTGGCAGTAGTGGCATTTGCCTTTCTTTCTACCTTTGTGCTGCCGAGACTACTGCTGCTGCTGCTGCTAGATGCGTGAGCTCGTGGCCACAAAAGCCGCTTCATTGCTGCCGCCGCCATTGCGCTTTGCTACATTGCGACGCAATTCCACCTGTACCAGGTGTGTGCTGATGAAGTCGAGGTCGAGAGTTGGCTAGCACTCCAGTGTCTCTCGCACCGTGTCGTAGCTGCTTGGGAGTCCCCTCAGCAAGTGGAGGATGAAGCGCGTCTCTTCCACAGGGTTACTGGCTGCTCTTAGCTGCTTTGCCAGCTCCTTTGCTCTGTCCAAATACGCCTCCATCCCTTTACCACCCTGCATTTTCAGCGCCATCATCGTTTCCTCCAAAAGCATGAGGAATGCAGGATCCTTGCTCTCATACTTCTTGCACAACGTGTCCCACCCCTCTTTTGTAGTAGCCTTGTCACTCATGTACTAAAGATGCGGGTTGGAGATGGTGTTGACAAGCAGCCTATAGGTGTGCTTGTCCTTCTTCTTCCAGTCCTAATATGCCGCTACTGCAGTTGTAGATGAACTTGCATCTACTGCACCTTTCTGCGGCGTCTTCCCCGCCACCACCTCTGCTACAGTGATGCCTTTTGCCTGTGGAGGCAGAGCGTGCTCCCGTACATTTTGCAACTTGATCTTTCCAATGGTGAAGTCGGGTTGACGATCGGAGTAGGCATCTGGTACTTTCCTGGAACTAGGGAGGTGGTGAGCGGCGACGAGCAAGCTCTGCCTCCACAGGCAAAAGGCATCACCGTAGAAGAGGTGGTGGCGGGGAAGACGCCACAGAAAGGTGCAGAAAATGCAAGTTCATCTACAACTGCAACAGTGGCATATGAGGAGTGGAAGAAGGACAGGCAGGCCTACAGGCTGCTTGTCAACACCATCTCCAACCCGCATCTTCAGTACGTGAGTGACAAGGCTACTACAAAGGAGGGGTGGGACATGTTATGCAAGAAGTATGAGAGCAAGGATCCTGCATTCCTCATGCTTTTGGAGGAAACGATGATGGCGCTGAAAATGCAGGGTGGTGAAGGGATGGAGGCATATCTAGATAGGGCAAAGGAGCTGGCGAAGCAACTGAGAGCGGCCGGCAACCCTGTGGAAGAGACGCGCTTCATCCTCATCTTGCTAAGGGGACTTCCAACCAGCTACGACACGGTGCGAGAGACGCTGTAGTGCCAGCCAACTCTCAACTTCAACTTCATCTACACACACCTGGTGCAGGTGGAATTGCATTGCAATGCAGCAAAGCGCAATGGCGGCATCAGCAGTGAAGCAGCTTTTGTGGCCACGAGCTCACACAACCAGTAGCAGCAATAACAGTCTGGGCAGCAGAGAGGCAGAAAGAAAGGCAAGTGCCACTACTGCCAGAAAGAGGGACACTACAAAAAGGAGTGTTTCAAGCTCAAGAGGGACCAGAAGGAGCAGCAGCAGCAGCAGTCATCGCAGTAGCAACAGCAAAAGCAACAGTAGTAACAGCAGTCACAGTAGCGTCATTAACAGCAGCAGCAGCAGCAAAACCAGGTTGGTGTGCGCCACTTTGGCAACATGAATGTGGCCAAGGAGGTGCGCGACCGTCTCTTCATGGCGAAGTCTGACATGTCACAGGTGGAGAAGGCGGATCTCGCATGGAACAAGGACTCAGGGTGTACCAAGAGCCTCACACATCACAAGGAGTGGTTTACACAGCTGCTGTCCATCGCTCCCTGTCCTATCGCTATGGGTGATGATCAGGTGGTGTATGCTGAGGGGATTGGGATTGTGGAGATGTGGTTGGAGACCCCACGTGGCATTGAAGTGGGAGTGTTCAATGGCGTGCTGTATGTACCTGGTGCTGCATTCAACCTCCTCTCAGTCTCCTCTCTTACCAACACAAGACTGCACGTCGTTTTTTATGATGACTATGGTTTCATCCTCAACAAGGATACAGGAGAGGAGTTGGCCAGGTCGGTGAACAAGGGCGACATGTACCGCTTGTTGGGGGCGACCAAGATCCCGCGTGAGCAGAGTCTTGCAGCAGTGGTGCAGGCGACAGATGACGAGATCTTGCATGCGCGCTACGGCCATATCGACATGCGCGCCTTGCAGCAGCTTCAAACAAAGAAGATGGTGCGTGACCTGCCTACCATCTCTAACTTTGAGCAGCAGTTGTGCATGGGCTGTTTGGAGGGGAAGCAGCACCGGGAGGCGTTCTCTGGCGCAGGGGAGCGTGCAAAGGAGGTGTTGGAGCTGGTCCACACAGACTTGTGCGGACCGATGCAGACCCAGAGCTTTGGAGGCTCTAGGTATGT
Organism: Penium margaritaceum; assembly: GCA_023375785.1. NCBI lineage: Eukaryota > Viridiplantae > Streptophyta > Zygnematophyceae > Desmidiales > Peniaceae > Penium > Penium margaritaceum. Next base: position 69,084 of record SZWC01005084.1, on the reverse strand, counting down.
CCTGACCTTCATTGATGATTTCAGCCGTTACACTGCTCCATACTTCCTTCCTTCCAAGGACCAGTGCTTTGACAGGTTCAAGGAGTTCAAGGCCATGGTGGAGAACCAGACTGGCAAGAAGATCAAGGCGTTGCGCAGCGATCGCGGTGGAGAATACCTAAGCAAGAAGTTCGAGGACTACCTCGCAGTTGCTGGCATCAAGGTGCAGCGTACCGCGCCGTACTCGCCGCAGCAGAACAGTGTAGCAGAACGCGCCAATCGTACCATTGTGGAGTCAGCGCGCTCAATGCTACATGCCGCTCGCCTGACCTACAATTTCTGGGCTCAAGCCGTGAGCACTGTGGTCTACATCAAGAACCGCAGTCCAACCAAGGCCCTGGAGCGCATGACGCCGTGAGAGGCGTGGTTCGGCAAGAAGCCGAGCGTGGGTCATCTTCGCGTGTTTGGCAGGTTGGCGCACATGCACGTGCCAAAGGAGAAGCGGCAAAAGTGGGACGGAAAGAGCATGCAGATGCTGATGATTGGCTACAACGTGGCAAGCAAGGCGTATCGCCTCTACGAGAGGGATACAGGCCACGTCATCATCTCTAGGGATGTCGTCTTCAACGAGAGCAACGTCATCGGCACCAACTTTGTGTGTGAAGAGGCAGCAGGACCAGCAGCTGACGAGACAGTGGGAGCAGAAATCCTTCCTAACCCAGTCTCTCCCGATCCCTCCTCTACTGTGACAGTGGGAGAATCACTCTACTCTCCCATGTCAGATAGAGCAGATACAACAGCCTCATCGGCAAAAGTAGAGGAGGGAGATGTAGCACCACCAGCAGTAGCAGTTATGCCAGCAGCACCGTGCCGGCCGCCCGCTAACGCTCCAACACCAGGTTGCAGGTACCCTCTTAGGGTGCGTTCCAAGCCTGGTGAGCGCGGCCATTTCTGGATGCTGCAGAAACCAGAATAGATGAACGTCGCAGTTGCATCAGATTCAGATGAGCCAACGTCATACAAGGAGGCCATGGCTGCACCGGATGCAGAAGATTGGGCGCAAGCCGTGTAGCAGGAGATACAGTCGCAGCTGGACAACGGCACGTGGGAGCTGACTGAGCGTCCACCTTGACGTAAGGTGATGAAGTGCAAGTTGGCGTTCAAGAAGAAGCGGGGAGTAGATTGTAACCCGGAAAAGCACAAGGCGAGGCTGGTCGCCAAGGGCTACTCACAGCAGGAGGGCATCGACTACACAGAATCGTTTGCCCCTGTTGCAAAGTTTGCCTCTGTGCGTACTCTTCTCTCTTATGCAGCAGCTGAGGACTTCGACGTTCACCACATGGATGTCAAGACATCATTCTTGAATGGTGACTTGGAGGAGGAGATCTACATGGAGCAGCCGGAGGGGTTCATCATGGATGGCCAAGAGCACCTGGTTTGCAAGCTGCAAAAGTCGCTGTACAGCCTCAAGCAAGCATCGCGTGCTTGGAACCAGACGTTGGATGCGGCGTTGCAGTGCATGGGGTTTGAGCACAACAAGTGTGACTACGATGTGTATCGCTGGTAGCATGAGCATGAGATCCTCATCATCATTATCTATGTTGACGACATGCTCTTTCTTTCCAACAGCATGTCTGCACTATAGGAGTTCAAGGAGGCCATGTAGGAACGCTTCCAGATGTCTGATCTCGGGGAGGCGTCATACTTCCTTGGCATCCAGATCACATGTGATCGCAAATCACGCTCTCTCTTGCTACAACAGAGTCGCTACATCAAGGACGTCGTGCAGCGGTTTCGCATGGGTGAGGCCAAACCCATCGGCACGCCGCTGTAGACGCGGCAGTACCTCTTAAGCTTCAGTGGAGAAGCAGATGCAGCTGAGCGGCAGAAGCACCAGAGCGCCGTCGGCAGTCTCATGTACCTGATGGTGATAACCAGGCCGCACATCCCATAGGCTGTGAGCGCTGTGAGCTAGCACATGGCTAATCCTGGACCAAAGCACCAGAAGGCAGTGAAACGGATCTTCCGCTACCTTGCTGGAACCATTAACGTCGGCATCACCTACAACAGCAATGACAACAGCATCATCGGCTACAGAGATGCAGATTGGGCTTCATTTCCTGAGATCCACAAGTCCATCTTTGGGCATGTGTTTCTCATGAATGGAGGTGATATCATTTGATGCAGCAAGTGACAGGTGGTCGTGGCCACCTCGAGCACAGAAACTTAGTATGTCTCTCTCAGCTTTGGAGCCAAGGAAGCAGTTTGGCTTCAGCGTCTCATGGCAGAGATGAGTGGGAGTGCAGTAGTTCCAGTTCCTGTGCGCGTCGACAACCAGAGCGCAGTCGCAATCGCCAAGAATCCTTAGCACCATGCACACACCAAGCACATTGACATTGCATATCACTTCATCAGGCACATGGTGCAAGAGGGTGCTATCAAGCAAGAGTTTACTCCAACGAGCAAGCAGGTCGCTGATTTCTGCACCAAGCCAGTGACCCGTGAGAAGCAGCAGTTTTGCATGAAGGCATGTGGACTCAGCACTATCTGATTGCGGCAAAGTGGGAGATTGTTGGAAAAGGAGCCATCTGGCTCAGTTTAAGGTCCATAGGAGCAAGTTCCAGGAATGTACCGGATACCTACTCTGATCGTCAATCCGACCTCACCATTTGAAAGATCAGGTGGCAAAATGTTTACAGTCCAAGTTTGAGGTCGATCCAACACTTGGATTGGGAGATATGAATTTTCGAAGTTTTCGGGGTCATCGACCGCCGATATCCGGGTGACCATGGGCGATGACTCCATGCCTTAGCCTGAGAAAAGAAAAAAGGCAAGAGTTCCAGGGTCAAGACCTGATGGGAGAAATATCCAAAAAGGTCCTTGGTCTTAGGATCGCCTCGTCAGAGTGTGCCGACTAGAATAAAGGTACCTCTCCTTACTTTTTAGGTGAGGTGAGATCCTTGTGTGCTAGCCATGGACACATGGCGATTCTCCATGGGTTTGTGGGTTATGTGACCACAAGGAGTGTGCCATGAGAGCATTCTCTAGCTCTCTAGGTCATGTGTGAGTGGTCACCCTGATTGTTAGGCTGATTTCCTCCCTTGTGTGAGATTATGGACTCTAGTGTGTGAGCCTTACCCTCCATGGCTAAGAGGTGTGGCTC
>SZWC01005084.1:0-59084 GCA_023375785.1 Penium margaritaceum | reverse complement strand
TTCACGCAGCTGCTCTCCATTCCTCCCCGTCCGATTGCTTTGGGTGATGATTGGGTGGTGTATGCTGAGGGGATTGGGATTGTGGAGATGTGGTTGGAGACCCCGCGTGGCATTGAAGTGGGAGTGTTCCATGGCGTGCTGTATGTGCCTGATGCTGCGTTCAACCTTCTCTCGGTGTCCTCTCTCACCAACACAGGACTGCGCGTCGTTTTTTACGATGATTATGGCTACATCCTCGACAAGGAAACAGGAGAGGAGTTGGCCAAGTCGGTGAAAGAAGGCGATATGTACCGCCTATTGGGGGCGACCAAGATCCCGCGTGAGCACAGCCTTGCACCAATGGTGCAGGCCACCGATAGCGAAATCTGGCATGCGCGCTATGGCCACATTGTTATGCGCGCCTTACAGCAACTTTAAACAAAGCAGATGGTGCGTGACTTACCCACCATCTCTAACTTTGAACAGCATTTGTGCATCGGCTGTTTGGAGGGGAAGCAGCATCGTGAGGCGTTCTCTGGAGCAGGAGAACGTGCAAAGGAGGTTCTTGAGCTGGTCCACGCAGACTTGTGTGGCCCGATGCAGACCCAGAGCTTTGGTGGCTTTGGGTATTTTCTCACATTCATTGATGATTTCAGCCGTTACACTGCTATGTAATTTTTTTCCTCCAAGGACAATTGCTTTGACAGGTTGAAGGAGTTCAAGGCCATGGTGGAGAACCAGACTAGCAAGAAAACCAAGGCGTTGCGTAGCGACCGCGGTGGAGAGTACTTGAGCACGGAGTTCCAGGACTACCTTGCAGCAGCAGGCATCAAGGCGGAGTGGACCGCGCCATACTCGCCGTAGCAGAACGGCATAGCAGAATGCGCCAATCGCAACATCGTTGAGTCGGCACGCTCCATGCTGCATGCGGCTCGGCTCGCCTACGACTTTTGGGCGGAAGCAGTAAGCACCGCGGTGTACATCAAGATTCGCAGTCCGACCAAGGCCCTGAAGCAGATGATGCCGTACGAGGCGTGGTTTGGCAAGAAGCCAAGCGTGGGTCATCTTCGTGCGTTTGGCAGCTTGGCGCACATGCAAGTGCCAAAGGAGAAGCGGCAAAAGTGGGACGCAAAGAGTGCAGAGATGCTGATGATAGGCTACGACGTGGCAAGCAAGGCCTATTGCCTCTACGAGAGGGATACAGGCCACGTCATCATCTCCAGGGATGTCATCTTCAAGGAGAGTAACGTCATTGGCACCATTATTGTCTGTAAAGAGGCAACAGAACCAGCAGCTGACGAGACTGCGGGAACATAAATCCTTCCTGACCTAGTCTCTCTTGATCCTTCATCTATTGTGACAGTGGGAGAATCACTCTACTCTCCCATGTCAGATGCAGCAAATACAACACCCTCATCGGCAGAAGCAGAGGAGGGAGATGTACCACCACCAGCAGCAGCAGTTGTGCCAGCAGCACCACGCCAGCCGCCCGCTAATGCTCCAGCACCAGGTCGCAGGTACCCTTTTAGGGTGCGTTACAAGCCTGGTGAGCGCGGTCATTTCTAGATGCTGCACAAACCAGACCACATGAATGTCGTAGTTGCAGCATACTCTGATGAGCCGACGTCGTACAATGAGGCCATGGCGGCAACAGATGCAGGAGATTGGGTGTAAGCTGTGCAGCACGAGATACAGTCACAGCTTGACAACGGTACGAGGGAGCTGACTGAGCATCCACCTGGACGAAAGGTGATCAAGTGCAAGTGGGTGTTCAAGAAGAAGCGGGGAGCAAATGGCAACCTGGAAAAGTACAAGGCAAGGCTGGTCGCCAAGGGCTACTCGCAGTAGGAAGGCATCGACTACACGGAAACCTTTGCTCCTGTTGCAAAGTTTGCCTCCGTGCGTACGCTCCTTTCCTATGCAGCAGCAGAGGACTTTGAGGTTCACCACATGGACGTCAAGACGGTGTTCCTGAACAGTGACCTGGAGGAGGAGATTTACATGGAGCAGCCAGAGGGGTTTGTCATGGATAGCCAGGAGAACCTGGTTTGCAAGCTGCAGTAGTCGCTGTAGGGCCTCAAGCAAGCGTCATGTGCTTAGAACCAGAAGCTGGATGCAGCGTTGCAGTGCATGGGGTTCGAACGCAGTGAATGTGACTACAGCGTCTATCGCTGGCAGCATGGTCATGAGGTGCTCATCATCATCCTCTATGTGGATGACATGCTCCTCCTTTCCAACAGCATGTCTACACTACAGGAGTTCAAGGAAGCCATGCGGGAGCGCCTCTAGATGTCTTATCTCGGGGAGGCATCATACTTCCTCGGTATCCAGATCACGCGTGATCACGCTCTCTCTCCCTACAGCAGGGCTATTACATCAAGGATGTCTTGCAGCGGTTTGGCATTGAAGAGGCAAAACCCATCGGCACGCCGTTGGAGACGCGGCAGTACCTCGTGAGCTTCAATGGAGAAGTAAATGCTGCTGAGTGGCAAAAGTGCCAGAGCGCCGCTCGCAGCCTCATGTACCTGATGGTGGTGACCAGGCCGGACCTCGAACAGGCTGTTAGCGTTTCGAGCCAGCACATGGCAAATCCCGGAGCGCAATCGTACTCGCCAAAAATCTGAGCACCATGCACTCACCAAGCACATTGACATCGCATATCACTTCATTAGGCACATGGTGTAGGAAGGTGGTATCAAGTTGTAGTTTACTCCAACCAGCAAGCAGGTCGCTGATTTTTGTACCAAGCCAGTGACCCTTGAGAAGCAGCAGTTCTGCATGAAGGCATGTGGAATTAGCCCACTCTCACTGCGGCAAAGTGGGAGATTAATGGGAAAGGAGCCATCAGGCTCAGTTTCAGGTCCACAGGAGCAAATTCCAGGAAAGTACCAGATGCCTGCTCCGATCGGCAATCCGACTTTAGCAATGGAAAGATCAAGTGGCAAAATGTCTACCGTCCAAGTTTGAGGTCAATCCAACGGTCGGATTGGGAGATATGAAGTTTTCAAAGTATTCGGGGTCATCGACCGTCGATATCCAGGTGACGATGGGCGATGGCTCCATGCCTTAGCCTGAGAAAAGAAAAAGGCAAGAGATCCATTGTCAAGACCTGATGGGAGAAATATCCAAAAAGGTCCTAGATTTTTGGGTTGCCTTGTCAGAGTCTACTGACTAGGATAAAGGTACCTCTCCTTACTTTTTAGGTGAGGTGAGATCCTTGTGTGCTAGCCATGGACACAAGGCGATTCTCCATGGGTTTGTGGGTTATGTGACCACTAGGAGTGTGCCATGAGAGAATTTTCTAGCTCTCTAGATCGTGTGTGAGTGGTCAGCCTGATTGCTAGGCTGATTTCCCCCCTTGTGTGAGATTATGGACTCTAGTGTGTCAGCCTTAGCCTCCATGGCTAAGTGGTGTGGCTTGTGAGAGGGCTGACTTGCCCAAACTCTAGCTCTGTATGTACTCCATCATTTTGAGTGATTCAACAACCATTCTTCAGCACAAGTGATGCCCTTCCACTCCCACATGCTCGCTACTCCAAAGCTCTCTCTCTCCTCCAGTTCCAACATTTGTGTTCAGAGCCAAGTTCTGCCACTTTCAGCCAGCACAGGCCGTCACTTTGAGAGTGACGGGTTGGGGTGAAACCTTCACTAAATTTCACCTTCACCACAGGATCTCCAAGTTCAACAGACAAGCTTTCCAACGAGCCCAAGATCGCGAAGATCCAACGTTTGGATTGAGAGTTATGCTCAAAACAAGGTCGGCCAGGGCTACACTCTTCTCTATGAGTAAGACTGTCGCCTTGTGATGACCATAACTCTCTTGTTTCTTTGTAAAATTTAAAACGTAGCACATACGAATTGAAGTAGTTTTCCTAAGCTTTCCACTGGTGCAAAAATATTTGCATTCTAGTGGTACATTTCGGAAAAACACTGTTTACAAGCTGGCTGGTGTGAGCTGGAGTAGGAGCAGAAGCATACCCTGTTTTCAAAAGGGTATATCTCTGAAAATCCCATGTTGATGACCCTGTTTTATGGGTTGATCTGAAAGGTTTTGAGCTGAATTGTCCAGTGGTGGGCTCTGTTTTTCAAACGTCCCAGTCTATTGGCCTCTACAGTCCATTTTTTGTCGGACAGATTTCTTGCTCAAGCAACAGTAGAAGCAGGGATAGCGCCGCCACTCAACGGCAGCACTGAGCATCACCAAGGCTCAAAATGGCAGCAACAGGCGTGGTAACAGCAGCCCAGCCCTTCGAGAGGCTGGAATGACACGCCAACTTCACGTTTTGGAAGATCTGTACCCGCCTCCTCTTGGAGGAGAGGGGCTTGTGGGAGGTGGTGAGCTGCGACGAGCGCGCTCCGCCTTTAGAGGCAAAAGGCATCACCGCAACAGAGGTGGTGGCGGGGAAGATGCCGCACAAAGGTACAGCAGATGCAAGATCGTCTAAAACTGCTGTAGCGGCATATGAGGAGTGGAAGAAGAAGGACAAGCAGGCCTACAAGCTGTGTGTCAACACCATCTTTAACCCGCATCTTCAGTACGTGAGTGACAAGGCTACTGCAAAAGAGGAGTGGGGTACGTTGTGCAAGAAGTATGAGAGCAAGGATCCTACATTCCTCATGCTTTTGGAGGAGAAGATGATGGCGTTGAAAATGCAGGGTGGCGGAGGGATGGAGGCGTACTTGGACAGGGTAAAGGAGCTGGCGACGCAGCTGAAAGCGGCCGGCAATCCTGTGGATACAACCCGCTTTGTCCTCCTCTTGCTGAAGGGACTGCCAACGAGCTATGACACGGTGCAAGAGACGTTGGAGTGCCAGCTGACTCTCGACCTCGACTTCATCTGCACGCACCTGGTGCAGGTGGAACATAATCGCAATGCAGCAAAGCGCAATGGCGGCAGCAGCAGAAGTGAAGCAGCTTTCATGGCCATGGGCTCACGCAACCAGTAGCAGAAGCGCTTCGGGTAGCAGAGAGGCAAGAAGAGGGCAAGTGCCACTATTGCCAGAAAGAGGGGCACTACGAGAAAGAGTGCTTCAAGTTCAAGAGGGACCAGAACAAGCAGTAGCAGCAGCAACAAAAGTAGCAATCTCCACAGCAACAGCAGCAGCAGTCACATCAACGTCAGCAGCAGCAGCAGCAGCAGAACCAGACTAGCATGCGCCATGTTGGCAACATGAACGTTGCCAATGAGGTGCGCGACCGCCTCTTCATGGCGAAGTCTGACATGTCGCAGAAGGAAAAGGCCGATCTTGCGTGGTACAAGGACTCCGGGTGTAGCAAGGGTCTGACGCACCACAAGGAGTGGTTCACAGAGTTGCTCTCCATTCCCCCCTATCCGATTGCTTTGGATGATGATCGGGTGGTGTATGCTGAGGGGATTGAGATTGTGGAGATGTGGTTGGAGACTCCGCCTGGCATTGAAGTGGGAGTTTTCCATGACGTGCTATATGTACCTGATGCTGCATTCAACCTCTTCTCAGTCTCCACTCTTACAAACACAGGACTGCGCATCGTCTTCGATGATAACTATGGCTACATCCTCAACAAGGATACAGGAGAGGAGTTGGCCAGGTCGGTGAAGGAGGGCGACATGTACCGCCTACTGGTGGCGACCAAGATCCCGCGCGAGCAGAGTCTTGCAGCAGTGGTGGACGCGACACATCGCGAGATCTGGCATGCGCGCTACGACCACATCGGCATGCGCGCTTGTAGCAGCTTCAAGCAAAGCAGATGGTGTGTGATCTGCCGACTATCTCTTACTTTGACCAGCAGTTGTGCATCGGCTGTTTGGAGGGAAAACAGCACGGGGAGGCGTTCTCTACATCAGGAGAGCGCGCGAAGGAGGTGCTAGAGCTGGTCCATACAGACTTGTGTGACCCAATGCAGACCCAAAGCTTTGGAGGCTCTAGGTATTTTCTCACCTTCATTAACTTGAGCCGCTACACTGTTGTGTACTTCTTTTCCTCCAAGGACCAGTGCTTTGACAGGTTCAAGGAGTTCAAGGCCATGGTGGAGAACCAAACTGGCAAGAAGATCAAGGCACTGCGCAGTGACTGCGGTTGAGAGTACCTGAGCCAAGAGTTTCAGGACTACCTCGCAGCAGCAGGCATCAAGGCGAAGCGCACCGCGCCATACTCGCCGCAACAGAACGGCATAGCAGAACGCGCCAATCGCACCATCATTGGCGCGCTCCATGCTGCACGCGGCTCGGCTCACCTATGAATTTTGGGCGGAAGTAGTAAGCACTGCGGTGTACATCAAGAACCGCAGTCCAACGAAGGCCCTGGAATAGATCACGCCGTACGAGGCGTGTTTTGGCAAGAAGCTGAGCGTGGGTCATCTTTGCGCGTTTGGCAGCTTGGCGCACATGCACGTGCCAAAGGAGAAGCGGCAAAAGCGGGACACGAAGAGCGCGCAGATGCTGATGATAGGCTAAGACGTGGCAAGCAAGGCGTATCGCGTCTACGAGAGGGATACAGTCCATGTCATCATCTCCACGGATGTCGTCTTCAACGAGAGCAACGTCATCGGCACCAACATTCTCTATGAAGAGGCACTAGAAGTAGCAGCTGACAAAACTGTGGGAGCAGATATTCTTCCTGACCCAGTCTCTCCCGATCCTTCCTCCACTGTGACAGTGGGAGAACCAGTTTTCTCTCCAATGTCTGATGCAGCAGATACAACGGCCTCATCGGCAGAAGCAAAGGAAGAAGATGCACCACCATCAAAAGGAGAAGTTGTGCCGGCAGCACCGCGTCAGCCGCCTACTAATGCTCCAGCACCAGGTCGGAGGTACCCTCTCAGGGTGCGCTACAAGCCTGGTGAGCGCGGGCATTTCTGGATGCTCCAGAAACCATACCAGATGAACGTCGCAGTTGCAACAGACTCTGACTATACCAAATGCGGCAGATTGGACGCAAACTGTGTAGCAGGAGATACAGTCGCAGCTCGATAACGGTACGTGGGAGCTGCCTGAGAGTCCACCTGGACATAAGGTGATCAAGTGCAAGAGGGTGTTCAAGAAGAAGCGGGGAGCAGATGGCAACCTGGGAAAGTACAACGCAAGGCTGGTCGCCAAGGGCTACTTGCAGCAGGAAGGCATCGACTACACGGAAACGTTTGCTCCAATTGCAAAGTTTGCCTCTGTGCGTATGCTCCTTTCCTATGCAGCAGCAGAGGACTTTGAGGTCCACCATATGGACGTCACGACGGCGTTCCTGAACGGTGACCTGGAGGAGGAGATCTACATGGAGCAGCCGGAGGGGTTCGTCATGGATGGCCAGTAGCACCTGGTTTGCAAGCTGCAGAAGTCGTTGTACGGCCTGAAGCAAGCGTCGCGTGCTTGGAACCAGTAGGTGGATGCGGCGTTGCAGTGCATGGGGTTTGAGCGTAGTGAGTGTGGCTACAGCGTCTATCGCTTGCACCATGGTCATGAGGTGCTCATCATCATCGTCTATATGGATGACATGCTCCTCCTTTCCAACAACATGTCTGCACTGTAGGAGTTCAAGAAAGCCATGCAGGAGCGCTTCCAGATGTCAAATCTCGGGGAGGCATCATACTTCCTCGGTATCCAAATCACTCGTGACCGCAAATCATGCTCTCTCTCGGTGTAGCAGAGCCGCTACATCAAGAATGTTTTGCAGCGTTTTGCCATGGCGAGGCAAAACCCATCGGCACGCCGCTGGAGACGCGGCAGTACTCGTGAGCTTCGATGGAGCAGCATATGCAACTGAGCGACAGAAGTACCAGAGCGCCGTCGGCAGCCTCATGTACCTGATGGTCGCAACCAGGCCGGACCTCGCACAGGCTGTTTGCGCTGTGAGCCACCACATGGCAGACCCCGGACCTGAGCACCACAAGGCAGTGAAGTGGATCTTCCGCTACCTTGCTGGAACCATCAATATCGGCATCACCTACAATGGGAACGACAACAGCATCATCAGCTTCACAGACACAGGTTGGGCTTCAAACCCTGAGGACCGTAAGTCTATCTCTAGACATGCGTTCCTCATGAATGGTGGAGCCATTAGCTGGTGCAGCAAGCAGCAGGTGGTCGTGGCCACCTTAAGCACCGAAGCTGAATACGTTTCTCTCAGCTTTGGAGCCAAAGAAGCAGTTTGGCTTCAGCGTCTCATGGGAGAGATGAGTGGGAATGCAGCAAATCTAGTTCCTGTGCGCGTCGACAACCAGAGCGCAATCGCACTCGCCAAGAATCCTGAGCACCATGCACGCACCAAGCACATTGACACCGCATATCACTTCATCAGGCACATGGTGCATGAGGGTGCTATCAAGCTGGAGTTTACTCCAACCAGCAAGCAGGTTGCTGATTTCTGCACCAAGCCAGTGACTCGTGAGAAGCAGCAGTTCTGCAGGAAGGCATGTGGACTCAGCCCACTATGACTGCGGCAAAGTGAGAGATTGTTGGGAAACCGGCCATCCGGCTCAGTTTCAGGTCCACTGGAGCAAGTTTCTAGGAAACTACCAGATGCCTGCTTTGATCATTGATCCAAATTCACCATTGCAAAGATCAGGTGGCAATATGTCTACGGTCCAAGTTTGAGGCCGATCCAACGGTCGGATTGGGAGATATGAATTTTCGTAGTTTCCGGGGTCATCGACCGCCGATATCTGGGTGACCATGGGTGATGGCTCCATGCCTTAGCCTGAGAAAAGAAAAAGGCAAGAGGTCCAGGGTCAAGACCTGATGGGAGAAATATCCAAAACGGTCCTTGGTCTGAGTGTGCTGACTAGGATAAAGGTACCTCTCTTTACTTTTTAGGTGAGGTGAGATCCTTTTGTGCTAGCCATGGATACATGGCGATTCTCCATGGGTTTGTGGATTATCTGACCACTAGGAGTGTGTTATGAGAGCATTCTCTAGCTCTCTAGGTCGTGTGTGAGTGGTCAGCCTGATTGCTAGGCTGATTTCCCCCCTTGTGTGAGATTATGGACACTAGTGTGTGAGCCTTAGCCTCCATGGCTAAGTGGTGAAGCTTGTGAGAGGGTTGACTTGCCCAAGCTCTGGCTCTATATGTACTCCATCATTTTGAGTGATTAAACAACCATTCTTTAGCACAAGTGATGCCCTTCCAGTTCCACATGTTGGCTACTCCAAAGCTCTCCCTCTCCTCCAGTTCCAACGACTATTGCCGCCGCCATTGCGCTTTGCTGCATTGCGACGCAATTCCACCTGCACTAGGTGTGTGCAGATGAAGTCGAGGTCGAGGGCTGGCTGGCATTCCAGCGTCTGTCACACCGTGTCGTAGTTTTTTGGGAGTCCCCTCAGCAAGAGGAGGATGAAGCGCGTCTCTTCCACAGGGTTGCCGGCCGCTCTCATTTTCTTCGCCAGCACCTTTGCCCTGTCCAGATAAACGTCCATCCCTTCACAACCCCGTATTTTCAACGCCATCATCTTTTCCTCCAAAAGCATAAGGAATGCAGGATCCTTACTCTCATACTTCTTGCACAACGTGTCCCACCCCTCCTTTGCAGTAGCCTTGTCACTCACGTACTGAAGATGCGGGTTGGAGATGGTGTTGACAAGCAACCTCTTGGCCTGCCTGTCTTTCTTCTTCCACTCCTCATACATCGCTGGTACAGTTGCAAAAGAACCCGCATCAGCTGCACCCTTTTGCGGAGTCTTCTCCGCCACCACCTGCGCTGCGGTAATGCCTTTTGCTTGTGGAACAGGGTATGCTTCTACTCCTACTCCAACTCAGACCAGCCAGCTTGTAAACGACGTTTCTCCCAAACCAATCAATGGAATGAAAATATTTTTGTACCAATTGAAAGCTTAGGAAAGATACTACAATTTGCATGTGCCACTTTTTAAATTTGACAAAGAAACGAGAGAGGTTTGGTCATCACAAGGCGACAATCTTACTCATAGAGAAGAGTGTAGCCCTGGCCGACCTCGTTTTAAGCATAGCTCTGAACCGGACAGTTGGATCTTTGTGTTCTTGGCCTCGTTGGAAAGCTTGTCTTTTGAACTTGATGATCAAGTGGCCGATCTTCAAATCTGGTGAAGTTCTTACTCCAACCCATCACTCTCAAAGTGACGGCCTGTGTTGGCAGAAAGTGGCAGAACTTGGCTCTGATACCAAATGTTGGATCAAGAGGAGAGAGGGAGCCTTGGAGCAGCGAGCATGTGGGACTGGAAGGGCATCACTTGTGCTGAAGAATGGTTGTTCAATCACTCAAAATGATGGAAAAACATCTAGAGCTAGAGCTTGGGCAAGTCATCCCTCTCACAGGCCACACCATTTAGCCATGGAGGCTAAGGCTCACACACTAGAGTCTATAATCTCACACAGACCTAGAGAGCTAGAAAATGCTCTCATGGCACACTCCTAGTGGTCACATAACCCACAATCTCATGGAGAATCGCCATGTGTCCATGCCTAGAACACAAGGATCTCACCTCACCTAAAAAGTAAGGAAAGGTTCCTTTATCCTAGTCAGCACACTCTGACAAGGCAATCCTAAGACCAAAGACCTTTTTGGATATTTCCCTCATCAGGTCTTGACCCTGGACCTCTTGCCTTTTTCGTTTCTCAGGCTAAGGCATGGAGCGATCGCCCATGGTCATCCGGATATCGGCGGTCGATGACCCCAAAAACTTTGAAAATTCATATCTCCCATTCCGAGTGTTGGATCGACCTCAAACTTGGACCGTAGACATTTTGCCACCTGATCTTTCCAATGGTGAAGTTGGATTGACGATCGGAGTAGGTATCTGGTACTTTCCTTGAACTTGCTCCTGTGGACCTGAAACTGAGCCAGATGGCTCCTTTTCCAACAGAAGCTATATGCCTCACTCTTGAGGATTGTTGGCTGTACTGCTTGGGCAAAGGTCCAAGCAAGAGAAGGAAGTGGCAAGCTGGATGTATGCGCTCGTAAGTGTGTAATGGTCGGATGCAACACCGCACACATGGCGTCTGGGATGTAGGACCAAGGGGCTAGAAAGCTCATCAGGAGCCGAGATGTCGAGTTTGATGAAAGGACGCTCGGCAAGGGAGAGTCACTGGACCTTGTCCATGCTCCAAAACGAGGAGAATGGGTTGTGTTGCTCGGGTCAGGTGATCAGGCACTAGAAAACAGGCAGATGGTGCCAGTGAAGGATGGCAGTGTAGGGAAACTGGCTGTACAGGCTGACAGAGCAACGGACTCTGATACTGAGTTTGAGTCGTCCAAGGCCTGTGAGTTAAAGTTTAAGACCGGTGGCTCTTCCTCAAACAGCGGATCACTTGTAGAAGATGAGAAAAAAAAGGAAGCAAGCCTTGAAGCACTACCAGCAACACTCCGGCGTAGTACGCGCCAGAAGAAACCTCTGCCAAAATACAATGCTGAGAATGCGAAATGGACTAGACTCATCTGGTCATGCGCCGCTCAGGGAGAGCCTGTGACCGTAACGGATCCTATGAACATGCCAGATGTGGCCAATTGGAAGGAGGCACTGGATAGCAAACTTGTATCCATTGAAGACAACAAAATATGGGTTCAGGTGGACAAGCCTCCAAACGTACACATGGTGGAGTCAAAGTGGGTACACCGAATAAACTTCAAGCAAGATGGTACTAACGACAAGAGCAGGGCAAGAGTTGTGGCGAAGGGGTTTTCCCAGTGTGCATACTCAGAGTACGAGGAGACTTTCACACATGTTGTCACCTTTGCCTCCATCAGATCCATGTTGGGCATTCCTGCTGTAAAAGTTCTAAAGGTCCACCCGATGGATGTCAATACAGCTTTCCTCTACAGGAAGCTAGATAAATAAGTTTTGATGGAAGTGCCTGAGGGACTGAAAGCTCCAGAGGGCAAGGTTTGCAAAGTGGTCAAAGCACTCTACGGGCTGAAACAGGTTTCAGGGATTTGGTACAAAGAGCAAGACTTGATGCTGCTTGCACTGTAAATGGATTTCCTGATTATCTTCTCGTCGTTAGTCGAGCTGTTGAACAAGCTAACGACAGATCTTAGGAACAGGTTCAAGATGAAGGACTGCTTGATTTCTACCTCGGGATTGCCGTCCTCCG
This sequence comes from Penium margaritaceum, assembly GCA_023375785.1. Classification (NCBI taxonomy): domain Eukaryota; kingdom Viridiplantae; phylum Streptophyta; class Zygnematophyceae; order Desmidiales; family Peniaceae; genus Penium; species Penium margaritaceum. The sequence continues at coordinate 47,072 of SZWC01005084.1, read as the reverse complement.
CAATCAAGGAGCAGGCACCATCGAGCTGGACCAGACCGAGTACATTATGGAAGTCCTCAAGCGCTACAACATGGAGGACCGCAAGTCCATCAGCACACCCATGACAACGGACATGAAGTTTTCCTCCTCTATGAGCCCTAGCACGGAAACAGAATGGCGTGAGATAGGGCACATTCCTACTAGTCTGCTGGGGGATAACTGAGCAAGTTTGTGGCCAATCTAGGGCCACAGTACTAGCAAGCAGTCAAGCGCATCATGTATTGTCTATAGAAGACCCGACACATGGGACTCCAGTTTTGAGGCTAAGAAGGATCTAACCCGTTGCGGCTTGTGTCCTAGAGATACGCCAACTACAGAGGAAGAATCGATGACAGAAAATCCACTTTGGCCTTTGAGTGCCTCTTGAACGGTCGTGCAGTCTCTTGGGCAAGCAAAAAGCAAGAATGTGTGTCCTTCTCTACCGTTGAGGCAGAGTACATCGCTCTATCAGAAGCATGCAAGGAGACACACTGGCTACGCAGTTTGCTTGCCCAGATGAAAGTGCCATAAACGGAGGCAACACAGGTTCGCATCGAAAACAAGAGCGCCATGAAAATGGCACAAGATGATCTCATCTCTCGTCGGACCAAGCACATTGACATCAGGTACCACTACTCACGCGACCTGGTTGCAAAGGTGATCGTGGACCTGGAATACATGGACACTACAAAGATTCTCGCAGATTGCATGACAGAGGCACTGGACAGCTAATTGCACTCTGAAGGTACTCGAGGCATCGGTATGGTCAATGCAGCGGCCGAAGAGTGAGGCCAAGACTGCTGGAGAGAGGAAACATCTCACAGCTAATGGACAAAGGTGCAAGGGAGAGTTTGTTGACCTAATATGCTCTTTGTCCATGGCTGATATTTGGACAGGGACAGGACAGACTAGGCATACAGTGCTCCCTAAGAGTAAGTCTCCTAAGTCTGGTCTACATAGACAAGGCATGCATTGCTCCTTTGGAGCAAGTCCCCTTGGTCTTATCTGGATAGCTATGAAATACTACCTAGGAAAACTCCTTGAAGCTTAGACATTCCAACACTAGTCTCTGGAGCGAGAGGTCACTGGTGTCAACCTGTCTGAGGGGACGGTCTAGAAAATGGGTTCCGACACAATGATTCCCGCCAACCGCTCTTGGTATAGCAACCAAGAGATGAAATCATCCTCAGAGCCAAGGGTTGACACTGAGAAGTTCATAGGAATCACTTCCTTGTACCGTGTTCTTAGCACTTGGTCACTTTCGCGTGAGGAGCGAACTCCTGGGGCTTAGACCAACCAATGCTTCATTAGTGTCTGCCTCTGGTGGACAACTTTGTAAGGAGTCTCAAATGTAAGAACTGTACTCAATGATAGGCAAATGACACGTTCTTATAGTCCTAGAGCCAGCCACTAACCTAGGCGCGCAGTGGCTCCTTGGATGAGCCTCTTTGGGGGCAATCTGGATTGCATCATCCCCTTTGCCTACATGGCGTTCCCTGTGACCGCCAAGTGGCGCCAACCACCAGGAAGAACCTTGGAATGTTCTAAGATGTCTCTTAGAACCTTCGTGTCCCCCTTCTGGACACAAAGAAAATTAGTCACCGGGATGGGATTTGACCCAGTGACCTCTCGCTCCAGAGACTTACTCTGGAACGTCTAAGCCACAAGGAGTTGTCCTAGGTAGTATTTGCTGGCTATACTTTCCAGATTAGACTAAGGGGACTTGCTCCAAAGGAGCAGTGCATACTTTGTCTATCTAGACCAGACTTAGGGGACTTATTCCAAGGGAGTAGTGCATGCCTAGTCCGTCTTGTATATGTCCAAATATCAGTTATGGACAAGGAGCATATCAAGTCAACAAACTCTCCGTTGCACCTCTGTCCATTAGCTGTGAGATCCGTCCTCTCTCTAGCAGTCTTGGCCTCAATCTTCGTCCGGTGTGTTGACCATATCGATGCCTCGAGTACCTCTAGAGTGCAATTCGTTGTCCAGTGCCTTTGTCATGCAATCTGCAAGCATCTTCCTGGTCTCCACGTATTCCAGGTCCACAATCTCCTTTCCGACCAGGTCGCATGAGTAGTTGTACCTGATGTCGATGTGCTTGGTCCGCCGGGACATAACATCATCCTATGCCATTTTCATGGCACTCTCCTTGTCGATGCGGACCTCTGTTGCCTTTGTTTGTGGCACTTTAATCTCGACAAGCAAACTACGTAGCTACTATGTGTCCTTGCATGCTTATGATCGAGCGATATACTCTGCCTCAGCGATAGAGCGGGAGATAGTATCTTGCTTTCTGCTTGCCAAAGAGATTGCACCACTGTTCAAGAGGCACACAAAGCCCGAGATGGACTTTCTAACATCGATTCTTCCTCCCCAGTTGGCGTCTGTGTAACATACCAGCCGTAGCGGATCAGATCCTTCTTGGCCTCCAATCAAGAATCCCATGTGTCGGGTTTTTTATAGATAGCGCATAATGCACTTGACTACTTGCCAGTGCTGTGGCCCTGGACTGGCCATAAACCTAGTAGGGAATGTTCTCCATCTCATACCCTTTTGCTTCCGTGCTGGGGCTCATGGAGTAGGAGAGCTTGGTGTCTATTGTCATGGGTATATTGATGGGCTTGTAGTCCTCCATGTTATATCGCTTGACGACGTCAATGATGTACTTCATCTGGTTGAGCTCCATGTTGCGTACTGCTCGATTGCGGTGGAAGGCTATCTCGAGGTAGAATACGAGCGGGCCCATGTTCATCTTGAACCTATTGCTGAGATCTGTCTTCAGCTTGTTCAACAGGTTGACCGATGACGAGCACATGATCATGTGATCCACGTACAGTGCAACGAGCATCAAGCCTTGCTCATCCTCCCGCACATAGACACAAGGGTCATTTTGGCAGTGCGTGAAGGTAAGCCCGGCCATGAAGGCGTCCATCTCCTTGTACCACATCCGTGGGGCCTATTTCAGTTTGTAGAGTGCTTTGACCAGTTTGCAAACATTGGCCTCTGGAGCTTTCACCTCCTCAGGTTCTTCCATCAGCACTTTCTTTCTAGCTTCTCGTAGAGGAAAGCTGTCTCGAAATCCATCTGGTGGACCTCCAGATCTTTTGCAGTAGTGATGCCCAACATGGATCTAATAGAGGTAAAGGTGACGACATGCGCAAAGATCTCCTTGTACTCTGAACCTGCACGCTAAGAAAATCCCTTCGCCACAACTCTTCCCAAGAACTTGTCGTTTGTACCATCGTGCTTGAACGTTTTCCGGAGTACCCACTTTGACCCCACCACGAGTGCGTTTAAGGACCTCTCCTTCATAACCCATATCCTGTTCTCTTCAATGGATGCAAGTTCGCTTAGTTGGATCTGGAGGAGAGAGGGAGCCTTGGAGAAGCGAGTATGTGGGACTGGAAGGGCATCACTTGTGCTGAAGAATGCTTGTTGAATCACTCAAAATGATGGAGTACATATAGAGCTAGAGCTTGGGCAAGTCAGCCCACTCACAAGTCATACCACTTAGCCTTGGAGGCTAAGGCTCACACACTAGAGTCCATTATCTCACACAAGGGAGGAAATCAGCCTAGCAATCAGGTTGAACACTCACACACGACCTACAAAGCTAGAAAATCCTCTCATGGCACACTCCTAGTGGTCACATAACCCACAATCCCATGGAGAATTGCCATGTATCCATGGCTAGCACACAAGTATCTCACCTCACGTAAGAAGTAAGGAGAGGTACCTTTTTCTTAGTCAACACACTTTGACAAGGTAACCCAAGAATCTAGGACCTTTTTGGATATTTCTCCATCAGGTCTTGACCCGGGATCTCTTGCCTTTTTTTTTGCTCAGGCTAAAGCATGGAGCCATCGCCCATGGTCATCCGGATATCGGCGGTCGATGACCCCGAAAATTTGAAAATTCATATCTCCCAATCCGACTGTTGGATCGGCCCTAAACTTGAACCATACATATTTTTCCACTTGATATTTCCAATGGTGAAGTTGGATTGACAGTCGGAGAAGACATCTAGTACTTTCCTGGAACTTGCTCCTATGTTCCTGAAACTGAGCCAGATGGCTCCTTTCCCAACAATCTCCCACTTTGCCGTAGTCAGAGTGGGCCGAGTCCACATGCCTTCATGCACAGCTGCTGCTTCTCACGTGTCACTGGCTTGGTACAGAAATCAGCGACCTGCTTGCTGGTTGGAGTAAACTCCAACATGATAGCACCCTCCTGCACCATGTGCCTGATGAAGTGATATGCGATGTCAATTTGCTTGGTGCATGCATGGTGCTCATGATTCTTGGCGAGTGTGATTGCGCTCTGGTTGTCGACGCGCACACGAATTGGGAGTGCTAATCTCCCACTCATCACCGCCATGAGACGCTGGAACCAAACTGCTTCCTTGGATCCAAAGCTGAGAGAGACGTACTCAGCTTCTGTACTCGAGGTGGCCACGACCACCTGTGGCTTTCTGCACCACGAACACATGTCCAGAGATGGACTTGCGGGTCTCAGGATTTGAAGCCCAATCTGCATCTTTGTAGCCGATGATGTTGTTATCGTTGCGGTTGTAGGTGATGTCGACGTTGATGGTTCCAGCAAGGTAGCGGAAGATTTCCTTCTCTGCCTTCTAGAACTCCGGTCCGAGATTAGCCATGTGATAGCTCACAGCGCTCACAGCCTATGCAAGGTCCGGCCTGGTTGCCACCATCAAGTACATGAGACTACCGATGGTGCTCTGGTACTTCTGCCGCTCTGCTCCATCTGCCTCTCCACTGAAGCTCACGAGATATTACTGCGTCTCGAGTGGCGTGCCGATGGGTTTGGCCTCTGCCATGCCGAACTGCTGCAAGACGTCCTTGATGTAGCGACTCTGTTGTAGCGAGAGAGAGCGTGATTTGCGGTCACGCGTGATCTTGATGCCCAAGAAGTATGACGCCTCCCTGAGATCAGACATCTGGAAGCCCTCATGCATGGCCTCCTTGAATGCCTACTGTGCAAAGATGCTTTTGGAAAGGAGGAGCATGTCATCCACATAGACAATGATGATGAGGATCCCATGCTCATTCAGCCAGTGATACACCCTATAGTCACACTCGTTGCGCTCAAACCCCATGCACTCCAACGTCGCATCCAACTTCTGGTTCCAAGCACGCGACGCTTGCTTGAGGCCGTACATTGACTTCTGCAGCTTGCAAACAGTGTGCTCCTTGCCATCCATGAAGAATCCTTCCGCCTGCTCCATGTAGATCTCCTCCTCCAAGTCACTATTCAAGAATGCCGTCTTGACATCCATGTGGTGAACCTCAAAGTCCTCAGTTGCTGCATAAGATAGGAGCGTGCGCACAGAGGCAAACTTTGCAACAGGAGCAAACGTTTCTGTGTAGTCGATGCCCTCCTGCTCCGAGTAGCCCTGGGCGACAAGCCTCGCCTACTACTTTTCCAGGTTACCATCTGCTCCCCGCTTCTTCTTGAACACCCACTTGCACTTGATCACCTTACGTCCAGGTGGACGCTCAAACAGCTCCCATGTGCCGTTGTCCAGCTGCGACTGTATTTCATGCTGCACGGCTTGTACGCAATCTACAGCATCCGGTGCAGGCATGGCCTCCTTGTATGACGTTGGCTCATCTTAATCTGCTGCAACTACGATGTTCATCTATTCTAGTTTCTACAGCATCATAAATGGCCCCGCTCACCAGGCTTGTAACGCACCCTAAGAGGGTACCTGCGACCTGGTGCTGGAGCGCTAGCGGGCGGCTGGCGCAGTGCTGCTGGTACAACTGCTGCTGCTAGTGGTGTTACATCTCCCTCCCCTCCTTCTGCCAATGAGGCTGTTGTCTCTGCAGCATCAGACATGGAAGAATAGAGTGATTCTCCCACTGTCACAGTAGAGGAAGGATCGGAAGAGAGTGGGTCAGGAAGGATTTCTGCTCCCACTGTCTCGTCAGCTACTAGTTCTGCTGCCTCTTCACAGACAATGTTGGTGCCGATGACGTTGCTCTCGTTGAAGACTACATCCCTGGAGATGATGACGTGGTCTGTATCCTTCTCGTAGAGGCGATAGGCCTTGCTTGCCACGTCGCATCCAATCATCAGCATCTGCGCACTCTTTGCGTCCCATTTCTACTGTTTCTCCTTGGGCACATGCATGTGTGCCAGGCTACCAAATGCTCGGAGATGACCCACGCTGAGTTTCTTGCCAAACCACGCCTCGTACGGCATCATTTCTTCCAGCGCTTCAGTTGGACTGCGGTTCTTGATGTAGACCGCAGTTCTCACCGCTTTAGCCCAGACGTCGTAGGTCAGCCGAGCCACGTGCAGCATGGAGGGCGCCGACCTACAATGGTACGGTTGGCGCATTCTGCTACACCATTCTGCTCCGGCGAGTACGGCGCGGTACGCTGCGCCTTGATGCAAGCTGCTGCGAGGTAGTCCTGGAACTTCTTGCTCAGGTACCCTCCACCGCGATCGTTGCGCAGCACCTTTATCTTCTTTTGCCAGTCTGGTTCTCCACCATGGCCTTGAACAACTTGAACCTGTCAAAGCACTGGTACTTGGATGGAAGGAAGTACACAGGAGTGTAACGGCTGAAATCATCAATGAAGGTCAGGAAATACCCTGAGCCTCCAAAGCTTTGGGTCTGCATCGGTCCGCGCAAGTCCGTGTGGAGCAGCTTCAACACTTCCTTTGCACGCTTCCCTGCTCCAAAGAATGCATCCCAGTGCTGCTTTCTCTCCAAACAGCCAATGCACAACTGCTGCTCAAAGTTATAGATGGTAGGCAGGTCACGCACCATCTGCTTTGCTTGCAGCTGCTGCAAGGCGCGCATGCCGATGTGGCCGTAGCGCGCATGCTGATCTCGCCATCTGTCGCCTTCACCACTGCTGCAAGACTCTGCTCACGCGGGATCTTGGTCGCCCCCGGGAGCCATACATGTCGCCCTCTTTCACCCTTCCTGTCCAACTCCCCTCCTGAATCCTTATTGAGAATGTAGCCATAGTCATCATCGAAGACGACGCGCAGTCGTGTGTTTGTAAGAGAGGAGACTGAGAGGAGGTTGAATGCAGCATCAGGTACATACAGCACGCCATGGAACACTCCTACTTCAATGCCACATGGGGTCTCCAACCACATCTCCACAATCCCAATCCCCTCAGCATACACCACCCGATCATCACCCATAGCGATAGGATGGGGAGGGATGGACAGCACCTGTGTAAACCACTCCTTGTGATGTGTGAGGCTCTTGGTACATCCTGAGTCCTTGTACCATGCGAGATCCGCCCTCTCCTCCTGCGATATGTCAGACTTCGCCATGAAGAGATGGTCCCGTACCTCCTTGGCGACATTCATAGTGCCAAAGTGGCGGACACCAGCCTGGTTTCACTGCTGCTGCTGCTGCTGCTGCTGTTGACGCTGCTGTGACTGCTGCTGCTGCTGGTGCTGCTGCTTTTGCTGTTTCTACTGCGATGACTGCTGCTGCTAGTGCTCCTTTTGGTCCCTCTTGAGCTTGAAACACTCCTTTTTGTTATGTCCCCCATTCTGGCAGTAGTGGCATTTGCTTTCCTTTCTGCCTCTCTCCTGCCCAGACTGCTGCTACTGTTGCTAATTCCGTGAGCTCGTGGCCACAAAAGCTGCTTCAGTGCTGCCGCCGCCATTGCGCTTTGCTGGATTGCGATGCAATTCCACCTGCACCAGGTATGTGCAGATGAAGTCGAGGTCGAGAGTTGGCTGGCAGAGTCTCTTGCACCGTGTCGTAGCTGATTGGGAGTCCCCTCAGCAAGACGAGGATGAAGCGCGTCTCTTCCACAGGATTGCCGGCCGCTCTCAACTGCTTCGCTAGCTCTTTTGCCATGTCCAGGTACGCCTCCATCCCTTCACCACCCTGCATTTCCAGCGCCATCATCTTTTCCTCCAAAAGCATGAGGAATGCAGGATCCTTGCTCTCATAGTTCTTGCACAACGTATCCCACCCCTCCTTTGCAGTGGCCTTGTCACTCACGTACTGAAGATGTGGGTTGGAGATGGTGTTGACAAGCAACCTGTAGGCCTGCCTATCCTTCTTCTTCCACTCCTCATACGGCGGTGGTACAGCTGCAGAAGAACACGCATTAGCTGCACCTTTTTGCGGAGTCTTCCCTGCCACCACCTGCCATGCAGTAATGCCTTTTGCCTGTGGAACTGGAGACGGCTCGTCGCCGCTCACCACCTCCCACAAATTCCTCTCCTCCAAAAGGAGGCAGGTACAGATTTTCCAAAACGTTAAGTTCGCGCGTCCATCCAGCCCCTCCAAAGACTAGGCTGCTGTCACAATGCCACCTGCTGCCATTTTCAGCCTTGGTAATGCTTAGCGCTGCCCTTGGATGGTGGCGCTACCCCTGCTTCTGTTACTGCTTCTGCCAGAAATCTGTCTGACAGAAAATGGACAATAGATGCCAGCATACTAAGAGGTTTGAAAAATGAAGCCCACCACTGGAAAATTCAGATCAAAACATTTCACATCGATCCATAAAACAGGGTCATCAATAGGGGATTTTAAAAAGATATGCCCTCTTGAAAACAGGGTATGCTTCTGCTCCTACTCCAACTCAGACCAGCCAGGCTATAAACAGCGTTTCTCCCAAACGAATCAGGGGAATGCAAATATTTTTGCACCAATGGAAAGCTTCAGAAAAAATAATACAATTCGCATGTGCCACTTTTTAAATCTGACAAAGAAACAAGAGAGTTATGGTCATCACAAGGCGACTGTCTTACTCGTTTTGAGCATAACTCTCAATCCGACCGTTGGATCTTCGTGATCTTGGACTCGTTGGAAAGCCTGCCTTGCCAACTTGACGATTGAGTGGTTAATGGTCAAATTTGGTCAAGTTTTGACCCTAACCTGTCACTCTCAAAGTGACCGCCTGTGCTGGCTGAATCTTGCAGAACTTGGCTGTGATACCAAATGTTGGATCTGGAGTTGACAGGGAGCCTTGGAGTAGCGAGCATGTTGGACTGGAAGGGCATCACTTGTGCTGAAGAATGGTTGTTGAATCACTCAAAATGATGGAGTACATTTAGAGCTAGAGCTTGGGTAAGTCAGCCCTCTCACAAGCCACACCATTTAGCCATGGAGGCCAAGGCTCACACACTAGAGTCCATAATCTCACACAAGGGAGGAAATCAGCCTAGCAATCAGGCTGACCAGTCACACACAGCCTAGAGAGCTAAAGAATGCTCTCATGGCACACTCCTAGTTGTCACATAACCCACAATCCCATGGAGAATCGCCATGTGTCCATGGCTAGCACACAAGGATCTCACCTCACCTAAAAAGTAAGGAGAGGTACAGTTTTCCTAGTCAGCACACTCTGAGAAGGCAACCCAAGAATCTAGGACCTTTTTGAATATTTCTCCCATAAGGTATTGACCCTGGATCTCTTGCCTTTTTCTTTTCTTATGCTAAGGCATGGAGGTATCGCCCATGGTCACCTGGATTTTGGCAATCGATGCCTCTGTAAACTTTGAAAATTCATATATCCCAATCAGACCGTTGGATCGGCCTCAAACTTCGACCGTAGACATTTTGCCATCTTATTTTTCCAATACTGAAGTTGGATTGACGATCAGAGCAAAGATCTGGTACACTTCTGGAACTTTCTCTTGTGGACCTCAAACTGAGCCGGATGGCTCCTTTCCCAACACGCTTTCCACTGCCTCCTTCTACTTGGCCGCATCTGGCATGTTCATGGCCTACGTTACGGTCACGAGCTCTCCCTGAGCAAAGCATGACCAGATATGTCCGGTCCATTCCGCACTCTCAACATCGTACTTGGGCGGAGGTCTCTTGTGGCGCGTACTACGCAAGAGTGTTGTTGGTGGTGCTTCAAGGCTTAGTTGCATCTGTTGCTCCTGCACTGCCATTGATCCGCAGTTTGAGGAAGAGTCACCAACCTCAGAGTTTGACTCAATGGCCTCGGACGATTCAGACTGAGTGTCAGAGTCCGTCACTGTGTTAACCTGCACAACCACTCTCCCTGGAGCACCATTATTCACTGGCACCATCTGCCAGTTTTCTAGTACCTCATCACCTGATTCCAGCAACACAACCCACTCTCCTGATTTTGGAGCATGGACAGGATCCAACGACTCTCCCTTGCCGAGCTTCCTTTCATCAAACACGACATCTCGGCTCCTGACAAGCTTTCGCGTCGCTTGGTCTCACTGCCCGTACGCCTTGTGTGCAATGTCATATCAGACCATTACACACTTATGAGCGCGTGCATCGAGCTTGCCACTTCCATCTACTGCTTGGACCTTTGCCCATGCAGTACAGCCAAAGACCCTCAAGTGTGAGGCATCTAGCTTATTCCCTGACCAAGCATAGTGTGGCGTCTAGAGCTGCTTCTCTTGCTGCTTCTTACTACGCCTTCCAAGCGCGGCTACCAGAGTGAGATTCACAAGATAGCAAGAAATTCTTGCAGCTTCAACCCAGAAGCGAGGTGTGAATTTGGCGTCGAAGAGCATGCTCCTTGTCATGCTGAGGATAGTCTGGTTCATCCACTCGGCAATGACATTTCTTTGGGGGTGTAAGACATGGTAGTCTGGTGGTTGATGCCGTGTCGGCTCAACCAGCCTTTGCACGCCTCGTACTCACCACCGCTATTCGTGCGCAGTGCCTTGACCTTTTTGCTTGTCTGCCGCTCTATCATCGCGACAAACTCTTGCAACTTCTCCTTGACCTCTCTCTTTGTCTTGAGGAAGTAGATCCACATCTTGCGATTGTGGTCATTGATGAGAGCAAAAGAAATACTTGCTGCCGCCGTTCGAAGGGTTGCGGCATGGTCGACACACATCAGAGTCAATCAGGTCCAAGACCGCTGCCGCATGTTGTGTATTACGCTCAAAAGGGCTTTCTCTTTGCCTTGCCTTGGAGGCATGGCTCACAAAGCTTTTTGCACTTTCCCTCATCCTTGGCCTTGCATCCCTCCATCCCATGAACCACTTTGTGCTGCTACATAGCTTGTAGTGTACTGTCGGCCACATGGCCAAACCGCCTGTACCACAGCTCTGCATCTTTCTGGATGGAATTGGCCGCCATGGTGACGGCTTGTGGTGTAACATCAGGCTTTGGATACTTGGGCTCTTCAAACGCCACATATCCCTCATTTGTAGTTTCAAGGGATTCGGTTTGCAGCACATAGAGCTCATCAACTCTTGGGACTTGTGCGACAAGACTCTCCTTGGGATAGGAGATCTTCATGTCCTTGTTTTTTACAATCACAACCTCCTCTTACGTGAAGACGACCGTCATGTCATGGTCCGTGATTTTGCACACTGAGAAGAGGTTTGCCGTAAAAGACGGCATGTAGACGACGTTTTCCAGCTTTAATTCTTTTTCAGCACCATTCACGTTGATGCTGATCTACTTATCTCCCTCGCCTTACGCATGGACAAGACTGCCGTGGGCACACCTGAAACGACGTTGAGTGTCCCGAATGGAGATGAACCCATCCTTCTCCCTTGAAGAGTGGTAGTTTGTGCCAGAATTGAGTCCGTAGGCTCCACGCTTGAGCAGTGCCGCTCCCTTGGTTGCTGGTACGCTTGCAGCCATCCTGTTCGTCAACTCCGTACCCTTTCTTTTACCCTCATTTCTACCACCATAATCTGCATCTTCCTTCTTGGGAGCCCTGTACTCCCGTGTCCAATGTCCAGGCTTGCTACAGTTATGGCACTTTTTGGGACGCTTTGAACTCTTTCCACCGTCACCATTGCCCTTTCCTCCACCGTCACCGCTTTCGCTACTACTGTGACCAGAACAGGAATTGTTACCGCAAACACCGTACTATGCAACATAGGCTGAAATGTTAGCCTCACTCTTGCTGCAACACGTGGCCTCGTTGCGTAGTTACTTGGACACCGCCTCATACGTCAAATCCTCCTTCCAACCGCCAAAAACGGTGATCAGAGGACCCCAGCATTCAGGTAGCGCCATGAGGAGGATCATGGCCTGCATAGTGGTGTCCATCTCTCAGTTCATTTGGGTCACTTGTTGCACCAGTCCTTGAAACTGCAATAGGAAGTCCGGAATCGACTCTCCCTTGCTCACCCTCATCAAAATCATCTTTCGTAGGATGAAAAGGCGCTTTGCGAGAACCATTAACTGGTGTATACGTGCAAGGTTTTCATAAGCCTTTGATGCATATGTGATACCTTGGAGGTGGACATGTTGTGACTCATGCACTGATGTCACAAGAATCGCAATTGCCATGTCATTTTTGACACTCCACGCTTCATATCCAGGATCTGTTTTTGGCGGTTCAACGTCTTCTCCAAGGAACATCTTCAAGTAGCCACGCACCCTCATGACTATCTCAAATTCCCATCTCTACAAGGGTGAGTGATGCCATTGACCTGTTCAAGAGTGAGTGCCGCAGGTATCATCATACTGCTTCTCTGCTTCATTGAGGCCAATATAGGCAGATGTAGACTGTTGTCTGCTACCGGTTTAGAAGGTGTAGATTTGTCGCTTACCCTTTAGCCATTCATCACCTGCACACGGAGAAAAACGCACACTAGCGAACCCAAGGTTGTGCCTCGAAGGGCAGAGCTTATACTGGTTAGGGCCCAAGGGTCGTACCTCCAAGGACAGAGCTTATCCATGCCCCTTGTTTGCTAAGTGCCTGCATCCGCCGTTGGAGCTGATGAAGTAGATGGAGCTGATGAAGCTGATGGACCTGATGCGTGCTACAAGACAAAGAGGGATAGAGTGCAGAGAAGCGTGCCTTACCACTAGTCAATGTGGGCCCATAACCCTCTATCAACTTGCCTCTGGCGATGGTTTAGAAAACGGGTTCCGACACAATGGTTCCCGCTGACAATTCTTAGTATTGCAACCAAGATATTATATCATCCTCAGAGTCAAGATTCCACACTAAGCAGTTCATAGGAATCACTTCCTTGCACTTTGTCCTTAGCACCTGGTCAGTTTGGCGCGAGGAGCAAACACCTGGGGGTTAGACTTACCAATGCTTTTTCAGTGTCAACCTCTGGTGGATAACTCTGTGAGGAGTCTCAAAGGTAAGAACTATACTCAATGACAGGCAACTGACAGGTCCTTATAGTCCTAGAGCCAGCCTCTAGCCTAGGCACGCAGTGGCTCTTGGATGAGCCACTTTCAGGCTATCTAGATTGCGTTATCCTTTGCCTACATGGCGCTCCCTGTAACCGCCAATTGGCGCCGTCTACCAGGAAGGACCTTCGAATGCTCTAAGATGTATCTTAGAACCTTCATGTCCCCCTTTTGGTCACAAATAAAGTTAGTCACAAGGCTGGGATTTGACCCAGTGAGCTCTCCCACCAGAGACTAACTCTGGAACGTATATGTCACAAGAAGTTGTCCTAGGTACTATTTGCTGGCTATACTATACAGATTAGACCAAGGGAGCTTTCTCCAAAGGAGAAGTGCATGCTTTGCCTATCTGGACCAGACTTAGGGGACTTACTCCAAGGGAGCAGTGCATGCCTAGTCCGTCGTGTACCTGTCCAAATATCAGTCATGGACAAGGAGCATATCAGGTTAACAAGTGGTTCAAATCCCTGCCCGGTGACTAATTTTCATTCTGACCAAAAGGGGGACACGAAGGTTCTAAGAGACATCTGAGAACATTCCAAGGCCCCTTCCTGGTGGTTAACGCCACTTGGAAGTCACAAGGAGTGCCATGTAGGCAGGGGGGATGTATTCGAAAATGAGCCATTCGGCTCAGCTTCACGTCCACAAGAGCAAGTTCGAGGAAACTACCAGATGCCTGCTTAGATCGTCAATCGCACTTCCCCATTGGAAAGATCAGGTGGCAAAACTTCTACAGTCCAAGTTTGAGGCCGATCCAACGGCTGGATTGGGAGATATGAATTTTCAAAGTTTTCCGGGTCATCGACCGCCGATATCCGAGTGACCATGGGCGATGGCTCCATGCCTTAGCCTGAGAAAAGAAAAAGGCAAGAGGTCTAGGATCAAGACCTGATGGGAGAAATATCCAAAAAGGTTCTAGATACTTGGGTTGCCTTGTCAAAGTGTGCTAACTAGGAAAACGATACCTCTCCTTACTTTGTAGGTGAGGTGAGATCCTTGTGTGCTAGCCATGGACACTTGGCGATTCTCCATGAGATTATGGGTAGTGTAACCACTAGGAGTGTGCCATGAGAGCATTTTTTAGCTCTCTAGGTTGTGTGTGAGTGATCAGCCTGATTGCTAGGTTGATTTCCTCCCTTCTGTGATATTATGGACTCTAGTGTGTGAGCCTTAGCCTCCATGGCTAAGTGGTGTTGCTTGTGAGAGGGCTGACTTGCCAAAACTCTAACTCTATATGTACTCCATCATTTTGAGTGATTCAATAGCCCTTCTTCAGCACAAGTGATGCCCTTCCAGTTCCATATGCTCGCTGCTCGAAAGCTCCCTCTCTCCTCCAGATCCAACACTTGGTATCAGAGCCAAGTTCTGCCACTTTCAGCCAGCACAGGCCGTCAATTTGAGAGTGATGGGTTGGGGTAAAACTGTCACTAAATTTGACGATCGACCACAAGATCTTCAAGTTCAATAGACAAGCTTTCCAACCAGACCAAGATCGCGAAGAGCCAACTGTTGGATTCAGAGTTATGCTCAAACAAGGTCAGATAGGGCTACACTCTTCTCTCTGAGTAAGACCATCGCCTTGTGATGACCATCACTCTCTTGTTTCTTTGTCAAATTTAAAAAGTAGCACATACAAATTGAAGTATTTTTCTAAGCGTTTCATTGAAGCAATAATATTTGCATTCTATTGGTATATTTGGGAGAAACGCCGTTTACAAGCTAGCTGGTGTGAGTTGGAGTTGGAGCAGAACTATACCATGTTTTCAAGAGCGCTTATATTTAAAAATATCCTGTTGATGACCCGGTTTTACGGGTCGATCTGAACGTTTTCGAGCTGAATTTTCTAGAAATGGGCTTAGTTTTTCCAAATTCCCACTCTGCTGGCCTCTATAGTCCATTTTCTGTCAGACAGATTTCTGGCTGAAGTAGGGGTAGCGTTGCCACTCAAGGGCAGCGCTGAGAATCACCAAGGCTCAAATTTGCAACAGCAGGCGTGGTAACAGCAGCCCAGCCCTTGCAGAAGGTGGAAGGATGCGTCAACTTCACGTTTTGGAAGATCTGTTCTCGTCTCCTTTCAGAGGAGACGGGCTTGTGGGAGGTGGTGAGCGGCGACAAGCGCGCTCCGCCTCCACAGGCAAAAGGCATCACCGTAGCGGAGGTGGTGGCGGGGAAGACGCCGCATAAAGGTGCAGCAGATGCAAGTTCATCTACAACTGCAACAGCGGCATATGAGGAGTGGAAGAAGAAGGACAAGGAGGCCTGCAGGCTGCTTATCAACAGCATCTCCAGCCCGCATCTTCAGTACGTGAGTGACAAGGCTACTGCAAAAGAGGGTTGGGACATGTTGTGCAATAATTATGAGAGCAAGGATCTTGCATTCCTCATGCTTTTGGAGGAGAAGATGATGGCGTGGAAAATGCAGGGTGGCGACGGGATGGAGGCGTACTTGGACAGGGCAAAGGAGCTAGCGAAGTAGCTAAAAGCGGCCGGCAATCCTGTGGAAGAGATGCGCTTTGTTCTCCTCTCGCTGAGGTGACTCCCAACGAGCTATGACACGGTGCGAGAGACATTAGAGTGCCAACCGACTCTCGACCTTGACTTCATCTGCACGCACCTGGTGCACGTAGAACTCTGTCGCAATGTAGTAAAGCGCAATGGCGGCAGTTGCAACAGTGAAGCAGCTTTCATGGCCATGGGCTCACACAACCAGCAGCAGCTGTAGTCTGGCCAGTAGAGAGGCAAGAAGAAGGCAAAGAGCCACTATTGCCAGAAAGAGGGGCACTACAAGAAAGAGTGCTTCAAGTTCAAGAGGGACCAGAAGGAGCATCAGCAGCAGCAGCAAAAGCAGCAATCTCCACAACAACAACAGCAGCAGTCAAAGCAACGTCAGCAGCAGCAGCAGAAGCAACAACAGAACCAGACCGGCATGCGTCATCTTGGTAACATGAACATCGCCAAGGAAGTGAGCGACCGCCTCTTCATGGCGAAGTCTGACATGTCGCAGAAGGAAAAAGCGGATCTGGTGTGGTACAAGAACTCGGGGTATACCAAGAGTCTGACGCACCACAAGGAGTGATTTTCGCAGCTGCTCTCCATTCCCCCCCATTTGATTGCGTTAGGTGATGATCGGGTAGTGTATGCTGAGGGGATTGGGTTTGTGGAGATGTGGTTGGAGACCTCGCGTGGCATTGAAGAGGGAGTGTTCCATGGCGTTCTGTATGTGCTTGATGCAGCGTTCAACTTTCTCTCAGTGTCCTCTCTCACCAACACAAGACTGTGAGTCGTCTTTGACGACGACTATGGCTACATCATCGACAAGGAAACACGAGAGGAGTTGGCCAGGTCGGTGAAAGAAGGCGACATGTACCGCCTACTGGGGGCGACCAAGATCCCGCGTGAGCAGAGTCTTGTAGTAGTGGTGTAGGCCACAGATGGCAAAATCTGGCATGTGCGCTATGGTCACATCAGCATGCGCGCCTTGGAGCAACTTCAAACAAAGCAGATGGTGCTTGATTTGCCGACCATCTCTAACATTGAGCAACAGTTGTGCATGGGCTGTTTGGAGGGAAAGCAGCATCGCAAGGCGTTCTCTAAAGCATGAGGTGCGCAAAGGAGGTGCTGGAGCTGGTCCACACAGACTTGTGTGGCCCGATGAAGACCCAGTGCTTTGGAGGCTCTAGATATTTTCTCACCTTCATTGATGATTTCAGCCGTTACACTGCTGTGTACTTCCTTTCCTCCAAGGACCACTGCTTTGACAGGTTCAAGGAGTTCAAGGCCATGGTGCAGAACCAGATTGGCAAGAAAATCAAGGCGTAGCACAGCGACCGCGGTGGACAGTACCTGAGCAAGGAGTTCCGGACTACCTCGCAACAGTAGGCATCAAGGCGTAGCGCACCGCGATATACTCGCCGTAGCAGAATGGTGTAGCAAAATGCGCCAACCGCACCATCGTTGAGTCAACGCGCTCCATGCCGCACGCGGCTCGGCTAACCTACAACTTTTGGCCGAAGCAGTGAGCATTGCGGTGTACATCAAGAACTGCAGTCCAACAAAGGCCCTAGAGCAGATGACGCTGTACATGGCATGGTTCATCAAGAAGCCGAGCGTTTGGCAACTTGGCGCACATGCACGTGCCAAACGAGAAGCGGCAAAAGTGGGACGCGAAGAGCGCGCAGATGCCCATGATTGGCTACGATGTGGCAAGCAAAGCGTATCGCCTCTACGAGAGGGATACAGGCCATCGAATCATCTCCAGGGATGTCGTCTTCAACGAGAGCAACGTCATCGGCACCAACATTGTCTATGAAGAGGTAGCAAAAGCAGCAATTGACGAGGTAGTGGGAGAAGATATCCTTCCTGATCCACCCTCTCTTGATCCTTCCTCCACTATGAGAGTGGGAGAACCACTCTACTCTCCATTATCTGATACAGCAGATACAACGGCCTCATCGGCAAAAGCAGACGGAAAGATACACCACCATCAGTAGAAGAAGTTGTCTTAGCAGCACCGGGCCAGCCGCCTGCTAACGCTCCAGCACCAGGTCAAAGGTACCCTTTCAGGGAGCGCTAGAAGCCTGGTGAGCGGGGGCTTTTCTTGATGCTCCAAAAACTAGACCAGATGAACGTCGCAGTTGCAGCAGACTCTGATGAGCCGGCGTCATACAAGGAGGCCATGGCTGCAATAGATGCAGAAGATTGGGTGCAAGCTATACAACAGGAGATACAGTCGCAACTCAACAACAGTACGTGGGAGCTGACTGAGTGTCTACCTGGACGTAAGGTGATCGAATGCAAGTGGGTGTTCAAGAAGAAGCGGGGAGCAGATTGCAACTAGGGAAAGTACATGGCGAGGCTGGTCGCCAAAAGCTACTCGCAGCAGGAAAGCATCCACTACACAGAAACCATTGCCCCTGTTGCAAAGTTTGCCTCTGTGCATACGCTCCTTTCCTATGCAGCAGCAGAGAACTTTGAGGTCCACCACATGGACATCAATAAGGCATTCCTGAACGGTGACCTAGACGAGGAGATTTACATGGAGCAGCTGGAGGGGTTCGTCATGGATGGCTGGGAGCACCTTGTTTGCAAGCTACAGAAGTCGATGTACGTCCTCAAGCAAGCGTCGCGTACTTGGAACCAGAACTTGGATGCGGCGTTGCAGTGCATGGGGTTTGAGCGCAGTCAGTGTGACTATAGCGTTTATCGCTGGCAGCATGGACATGAGGTGCTCATCATCATCATCTATGTGGATGACATGCTCCTCCTTTCCAACAGCATGTCTGCACTACAGGGGTTCAAGGAGGCCATGTAGGAGTACTTCCAGATGTCTGATCTCTGGGAGGCTTCATACTTCCTCGGTATCCAGATCACGCGTGACCGCAAATCACGCTCTCTCTCACTCCAGTAGATCCGCTAAATCAAGGAAGTGTCACTATGCACTTGGCCACGGTCTAGAGTAAACGGCGCCGACAGGCAAACCGCCGATCGCCCTTGGTATTTCAACCAAGATAGAGATCACCCACGGAGTGGTGTTTCCACACTGAAAGGTTCACTTAGCTTGTCCCAACCGTGGCCAGAGAGTGTTCAAAACTCTCATCCAACTGGCAATGCTACACACCAAAGAATGCACTTGCACTTGTTCTTTACCCTCTTTCTTGGTGGCCAACAAGGGATTAGTTTCTCCCAAGTCTCAAAAGTAAGAGATGATATGTAATCACATGCAAATGATAATCCTTATATAGTCTCTGGTCAGTGCTCCCAGTGGCTCCTTGCAGGGACCTCCCCCCAAGGCCACCCTAGACATTGTCATCAGCTTTGATGACATGGTACCCTCTGTGACCGCCAAGTGGCGCTTGATCCACCTTGGACCTTAGAGGCTTCTAGGAAGCTTCCTTGGCCCTTTTTAGTCACAAAGATAATTTAGTCCGGGCGGGACTCGACCCCGGACCTCTCGCTTGTGAGACAGTGCCTTCACCCACTAGGCTGTAGGAAGTTGTCATAAGGAGCATGCACTAGGTAGACTACCGAGAGTAGACCAAGGGGACTTACTCCACAAGGATGAGCAGTGCATGCCTTGTCTCTCTCAGCCTCTCTTGCATGTTGTTGGGGGACTTGTGCTACAAGCACAGTGCATATCCTGTCTAAATCTTCCGCTGATTGGACTAGGGATATACATAGAACATAACAGGATGTCTTGCAGCGGTTTGGCATGGCAGAGGCATAGTCCATCAGCACGCCGCTAGAGACGCGTTAGTACCCCGTGAGCTTCAATGGAGAAGCAAATGCAGGTGAGCGGCAGAAGTATCAGAGCGCCATCGGCAGTCTCATGTACCTGATGGTTGCAACCAAGCCGGACCTCGCACAGGTTGTTAGCGTAGTGAGTCAGCACATGGCCCATCCCGGACCTGAGCACCAGAAGGCAGTGAAGCGGATCTTCGCGACCTTGCTGGAACCATCAATATCGGCATCACCTACAACTTCAACGACAATAGCATCACCGGCTACTGAGACGTAGATTGGGCTTCAAACCCTGAGGACCGTAAGTCCATCTCTGGAAATGTGTTCCTCATGAATGGTGGGGTCATCAGCGGGTGGTCGTGGACTTCAAGCACGGAAACTGAGTACTTCTCTCTCAGCTTTGGAGCCAAGGAAGCAGTTTGGCTTCAGTGTCTCATGGCAGAGATGAGTGGGAGTGGAACAGTTCCAGTTCCTGTGTGGGTCAACAACCAAAGCGCAATCGCACTCACCAAGAATCCTGAGCACCATTCACGCACCAAGCACGTTGACATCACATATCACTTCATCAGGCACATGGTGCACGAGGGTGCTATCAAGCTGGAGTTTACTCCAATGAGCAAGCAGGTCGTTGAATTCTGCACCAAGCCAGTGACCTGTGAGAAGCAGCAATTATTCATGAAGGCATGTGGACTCAACCCACTCTGACTGCGGTAAAGTGGGAGATTGTTGGAAAAGGAGCCATCAGGCTCAGTTTCAGGTCCAGAGGAGCAAGTTCCAGGAAAGTACCAAATGCCTGCTCTGATTGTCAATCCGACTTCACCATTGAAAAGATCAAGTGGCAAAATGTCTATGGTCCAAGTTTCAGGCTGATCCAACAGTCGGTATGGGAGATATGAATTTTCGAAGTATTCGGGGTCATCTACCGCCGATATCCAGGTGACCATGGGCGATGGCTCCATGCCTTAGCCGGGGAAAAGAAAACAGCAAGAGATCGAGGGTCAAGACCTGATGGGAGACATATCCAAGAAGGTCCTAGATTCTTGGGTTGCCTTGTCAGAGTGTGCTCACTAGGAAAAAGGTACGTCTCCTTACCTTTTAGGTGAGGTGAGATCCTTGTGTGCTAGCCATGGACACTTGGCGATTCTCCATGAGATTGTGGGTTATGTGACCACTAGGAGTATGCCATGAGAGAATTCTCTAGCTCTCTAGGTCGTGTGTGAGTGGTCAGCCTAATTACTAGGCTGATTTCCTCCCTTGTGTGAGATTATCGACTCCAGTGTGTGAGCCTTAGCCTCCATGGCTAAGTGGTGTGGCTTGTGAGAGGGCTGACTTACCCAAGCTCTAGCTGTATATGTACTCCATCATTTTGAGTGATTCAACAACCATTCTTCGGCACAAGTGATGCTCTTCCCCCACATATGCGCTGCTCCAAGGCTCCCCCTCTCCTCCAGATCCAACACATGTTTAGTGATTCAACATTCATTCTACAGCACAATTGATATCCTTCCAGACCCACATGTTTGCTGTTCAAGGCCTCCTCTCTCCCTGAGTACCAACACACGGTATCAAAGCCAAATTCTGCCACTTTCACCAAGCACAGGCCGTCACTTTGAGAGTGACAGGTTAGGGTGAAACCTTCTCCAAATTCGAGGATCGAGCACAGAAGTTTAAGTTCAAGAGACAAGCTTTCTAGCTAGCGAAAGAGCGAGGAGATCTAACTGTAAGATGGAGAGTTATGCCTAAAACAAGATTGGTCAGGGCTACACTCTTCTCTCTGAGGAAGATTGTCACATTGCATTCCATTTGTACGTTTGGGAGTAACGCTGCTTACAAGCTGGCTGATATGAGCTGGATTAGGAGCAGCAATATACCCTAGTGATCATTCATTTTGAGGACTAGCCTCAACCATACTTTTTCGACAAAGTTTGTTGCACTTTGGAATTATTAAGGGTGTGTATTTAATTCTGTCAAAAAAGGAGGTGTAGCACATTTATTTCAATGAACGGGTTATCTCAGTTATTTTGTTTCAACCATTTTTCAATGATGTGTGCTTTCGAATGAAAAATTCAAACGGTGAGCCATTCGTCGTTAGCGCGCATCTGCCACATGGTGCCGCAAGTCATCTTTTCTATTGGCCGAAGCAGCCAATCACGGTCTTCTTAGCGCCGCTAACCAACGGCGAGACCTTGTGTATGTTGTTGGACTAGACAGAAAGGCAGTCGGCCTTGGAATTGTTTTACCACGGGAACAAGACGGAAGTGTGGATGAATATAGGAATAGAAAAAAGCAAAAAATGGCAGTAGTGTCCTGCATTTGACAAGTGGTACCTGGGGTTATTTAGGTGGTACATTTAAAACTGATGCAAGTTTTTTTTGACAAATTTTGACTTGTAAAAAACATATTTATATTGAAATCAACGATTATTGGTGTACCCCATTTTCAAAAGGGCAAATCTCTGAAAATCCCTTGTTGATGACCCTATTTCATGGGTTGATCCGAAAGGTTTTGAGCTGAATTTTCTATTAGTGGGCTCGGGTTTTCCAAAATCCCAGTCCAGTGGCCTCTAGAGTATATTTTTGTCACATAGATTTATGAAAGAAGAAGCAACAAAATTAGGGGTAGCGCCGCTTCTCAATGGTAATACTGAGCATCACCAAAGCTGAAAAAGGCAGCAAGAGCCGTGGTAACAGCAGCCTAGCCCTTGGAGAGGCTTGAAATACACGCCAACTACACGTTTTGGAGGATCCGTACCCGCCTCCTTTGGGAGGAGAGGGGCTTGTAAGAGGTGATGAGCGGCGACGAGCGCGCTCCGCCTCCACAGGCAAAAGGCATCATCGCAGCAATGGTGGTGGCGAGGAAGACGCCAAAGAAAGGTGTAGCAGATGCAAGTTCATCTGTGAATGCAGCGGTGCCATATGAGGAGATGAAGAAGAAAGTCAGGCATGCCTACCGGTTGCTTGTCAACACCATCTCCAACCTGCCATAATTGGAATGTGAACCTTAGCCTCCATGGCTAAGTGGTGTGGCTTGTGAGAGGGCTTAGCCAAGTCAGCCCTCATGGGACACTCCTAGTGGTCACATAACCCACAATGCCATGGAGAATCGCCATGTCTCCATGGCTAGGAGACAAGGATCTCACCTCACCTAAAAGGTAAGGAGAGGTACCTTTTTCCTAGTCAGCACCCTCTAACAAGGCAACCCAAGAATCTAGGACCCTTTTGGATATTTCTCCCATCAGGTGTTGACCCTGGATCTCTTGCCTTTTTCTTTTCTCAGTCTAAGGCATGGAGCCATCGCCCATGGTCACCCGGATATCGGCGATCGATGACCCCAAAAACTTTGAAAATTCATATCTCCCAGTCCGACCGTTGGATCGGCCTCAAACTTGGACCGCAGACATTTTGCCACCTGATCTTTCCAATGGTGAAGTCGGATGGACGATCGGAGCAGGCATCTGGTACTTTCCTGGAACTTGCTAGAGTGGACTTGAAACTGAGTCGGATGGCTCCTTTTCCAACAATCTCCCACTTTGTCGCAGTCAGAGTGGGCTGAGTCCACATGCCTTCATGCAGAAATGTTGCTTCTCACGGGTCACTGGCTTGGTGCAGAAATTAGCGACCTGCTTGCTCCTTGGAGTAAACTCGAGCTTGATAGCACCCTCTTGCACCATGTGCCTAATGAAGTGATATGCGATGTCAATGTACTTGGTGCGTGCATGGTGCTCAGGATTCTTGGCGAGTGCGATTGCGCTCTTGTTGTCAACGTGCAAAGGAACTGGAACTGCTGCACTCCCACCCATCTCTGCCATGAGACGTTCAAGCCAATCTGCTTCCTTGGCTCTAAAGCTGAGAGAGACGTACTCAGCTTTCGTGCTTGAGGTGGCCAAGACCACCTACCTCTTGCTGCACCAGCTGATTACCCCACCATTCATGAGGAACACATGTCAAGAGATGGACTTACGGTCCTCGGGGTTTGAATCCAAATCTGCGTCTTTGTAGCCGATGATGCTCTTGTCGTTGCCGTTGTATGAGATGCCGATGTAGATGGTTCCAACAAGGTGACGGAAGATGCGCTTCACTGCCTTCTGGTGGTCAGGTCCGGGATTTGCCATGTGCTGGCTCACGGCGCTAACAGCCTGTGCAAGGATCGGCCTGGTTGCCACCATCACGTACATGAGGCTACCGACGGCGCTCTGGTACTTCTGCCGCTCAGCTGCATTTGCTTCTCCATTGAACCTCACAAGGTAGTGTCACGTCTCTAGCGGCATGCCGACGGGTTTGGCCTCTGCCATGCCGAACTGCTGCAAGACATCCTTGATGTAGCGGCTCTACTGTGGCATGATTTATGGTCATGCGTGATCTGGATACGGAGGAAGTATGATGCCCCCCACGAGATCAGACATCAGGAAGCGTTCCTGCATGGCTTCCTTGAACTCCTGCAGTGCAGACATGCTTTTGGAAAGGAGGAGCATGTCATCCACATACATGACCTCATGTTCATGCTGTCAGCGATAGGCGCTCTAGTCACACTTGTTGAGCTTGAACCCCATGCACTGCAACGGCGCATCCAACTTTTGATTCCAAGCATGCGACTTGTGACTTGTGCAACTTTCAAACCAGGCCATCCATGACGAATCCCTCCAGCTATTCCATGTATATCTCCTCTTCTAGGTTACCATTCAGGAACGCCATCTTGACATGCATGTGGTGAATCTGAAAGTCCTCAACTGATGCATAATGAAGGAGCGTATACAAAGAGGCTAACTTTGCAACAGGAGCAATGGTTTCCGTGTAGTCGATGCCTTCTGTTATGTTCTGTGTATGCCCCCGGTCCAATCATCGGAAGATTTAGACTGGGTATGCACTGCGCTTGTAGCGCAAGTCCCCAAGCGACATGCAAGAGAGGCTGAGAGAGACAAGGCATGCACTGCTCATCCTTGTGGAGTAGGTCCCCTTGGTCTTCTCTTGGTAGTCTACCTGGTGCATGCTCCTTAGGACAACTTCCTACAGCCAAGTGGGTGAAGGCACCATCTCCCAAGCGAGAGGTCCGGGGTCGCCAGGACCAAAATTTTCTTTGTGACTACAAAGCGCCAAGGAAGCTTCCTAGAAAGCCTCTAAGGTCCAAGGTGGATTAAGCGCCACTTGGCGGTCACAGAGGGTGCCATTTCATCAAAGCTGATGACACTGTCTAGGGTGGCCTTGGGGGGAGGCCCCTCCAAGGAGCCACTGGGAGCACTGTCCAGAGGCTATATAAGGCCTGTCATATGCATGAGATAATACATCATCTCTTACTCTTAAGACTTGGCAGAAAACTAATCCCTTGTTGGCCACCAAGAAAGAGGGTAAAGAACAAGTGCAAGTGCACACTTTGGTGTGTAGCATTCCCAGTTGGGTGAGAGTTTGGAACACTCTCCGGCCACGGTTGGGACAAGCTAAGTGAACCTTTCAGTGTGGAAACACCACTCCGTGGGTGATCTCTACCTTGGTTGAAATACCAAGGGCGGTCGGCGGTTTGCCTGTCGGCGCTGTTTGCTCTAGACTGTGGCCATGTACAGAGTGACAAAGGGTTATGGGCCCACACTGATTGGGAAACTTGGTTCTTTGTACCACCGCTCAGTTCACGTGACAAGTACCTCCGCAGCAGACAAGACACCACTTCTCCATCTGCTTCATCGTCGGCCCACTTGCACCAAGGTACGCATTGTGAGAGACTGGACGCGGGCTGGACCCGTGGTCCACTTTTGCTCTCCACGAACTAGGAAGGAGGATACGCTATGCCATTATTGGTATGACCCTCGAGTCCTAAGAGGGTTACGCTCTGCCTTTGTGGGTACGACCCCGTGTCTGTGGGAGCACTTCCTCCACAATAGCTAGGAGACCATCGGCTGGAGGGGTATGCAACGGACTGTACCTTGAAAATCTCTATCAGTCATCAGCCTCATCAACCTACATCGGCCTAAACGAAGCAGAACAACAGAGTAAGTGAACATCCTTGACCACACCTCAATCATACCAGGGGTTCAAGAGATCGTTTCAGTCACCTCATGGTCCGCCAAGTTGGGTGCGGCCAACGCCATTGCACGCTTTGATGGCAAAGCCTTTGGCACGTGGAAATGGCAGTTTGAGGTGGTGATGCGTGTGCGCAGGTACCTCAACATGCTAAAAGGGATTGAGGTAGCACCGGAGGACCAGGCAAGCGCGGAATACGCAGAGTGGCAAGAGCGGAATGACATCGCTCTCGCACTCCTTGTCACGTCCATAAGCCCCTCCCTAGTCTCCCACATCGAGGGGTGCATGACGGCAGCTGAGGCTTACACCAAGCTGACGAACGTATACCAGTCAACTTCCCTCGCCATTCGACTCTTTATCCTACAGCGCCTCATCGGGCTGCGGTTGGGCGAGGGGGAGTCCATCTCGGACTTTCTCCAGTAGTTCAAAGGACTGCTTCAAGAAGCCCGCGCCATGTCCTGGCAGCTCGACCAACAGATGCAGGCCATGATTCTCCTCATGGCCTTGCCGCCAAGCTGGAGCCCCATGATCACCACCTTGGGTGGTTGGAAGGAGTCGGAGTTCACATACCCTCGTGTCTCCGAGTTTGTCCATAACGAGGCCATGCGGCGCAACAACAGCGTCATCAACAACGCCGCGTACGCGATTGGCTCGGGAGTGACATCCTCTCATGGCAATAGCAGAGGCAGTGGCGGCGGGAAGAACGGCAAGAAGAAGGGCAAATGCCACAACTGTGGCAAGGCGGGGCATTGAGCGCGGGAGTGTCGCGCACCAAAGAAGGAAGGAGGCGGTGGAGGGGAGCAACAACGTGAGTAAGAAGGTGGACTCGACGTCTAAGAGCATGATGGCCGAGAGCAAGGCCACTCCCAAGGGCTCTGCGCTGCTGCGGCCGGGAGCCTTCGGCCTCGATAGTGGCACGGACTACCACACCTCTCGTGAGGCATGTGGCTTCTCGTCCCTCACACTGTCCACGGCCAAGTTCCGGTGCGCCAACGGCGGCATTGAGTACGCGGCTGGTGAGGGAGAGAAGGTCGTGCACACGCGGCTCAACGGAGCTGACAAGGAGTTGCGGCTGCAGAACATCGTCTACATGCCAACTTTCACCACGAACCTCCTCTCTGTCTTGCGTATTACGGATCACGCAATGACAGTGGTGTTCACACAGAAGGAAGCCGTCATCCTCAAGAACAAGGACGTGACGATTACCTACGCTACGTCAGACCTTGTCGCCAAGTTGCCACGAACGGATGGGCTCTATGTTTTGCAGACAAAGAGCGCGGAAGGGCACGCTGGGGCGGCAGAGGCAGTAACGGAAGCTGCACCATTGCCGAACGCCAAGACACCATCCATGCCGCCTGCTGTGGCAGCTAAAGACGCGGGAGCAGCAATTGCAAAGATGTGGCACAGACGCCTTGGGCACGTGGCCGACAGCACCCTGCAAGTCATGCAGGAGCAAAAGCTTGTACGCGGGATGGAGGGGTGTGAACTGAAGGGTGGATGCAACGCTGGGTGTGAGGCTTGCCTACAAGGTAAGACAAAGCGGAAACAGTTCTCAAAAAATGGTCGCAAAGCAGAGGGCATACTCGATCTCGTCCACAGCAACGTGTATGGCCCCATGCACACCACGTCAAACGGCGGCTCCAAGTACCTCCTCACCTTCATCGATGATTACTCTCGGAAGGTGTGGGTGTACTTCCTCAAAACGAACGGAGAGGTGCAGGAGCGCCTGCAAGAGTTTGTCGTCATGGTGGAGCGACAAACCGGGCGGAAGGTCAAGGCCCTGCGGGGCGACAACGGCGGAGAGTATGAGGGGTGCAAGCTGTGGCTTCGGGCACACGGCAATGTCCACCAACGTACTACCCCCTACACACCGCAGAGCAACGGCGTGGCCGAGCGCATGAACCAGACCATTCTGGCGATGATGCGAACCATGCTGTTTGACTCAAAGCTCCTTCCTCGCTTCTAGGCAGAAGCAGCGCGCACTGCATGCTACCTCATCAACCTCATGCCCGCTGCAGCACTCCGTAGTAAGGGGAAAGAAAAGGAGCAAAGTGCAGAACGCATGACGCCGCAGGAGGCGTGGTCGGGAAAGAAGCCGGATGCCACTCACCTAAAGGCATTCGGCTCCACGGCTTGGGCCAAAGTCCAGGATGGGCAAGGAGCGGGGAAGTTGGATGCACGTGGGCGGAAGTGGGTGATGATTGGCTACGAGGCCACGCACAAGGCGTACAGGTTGTGGGACCAGGCAGGAGGGAGAGTCATCACCTCCAGAGATGTGACCTTCCAAGAAGAGTCACACGGCAAGGAAGAACTGCTGGACCCAGAGAACTCTCCAAAACAGGGAGAGTGGATCGTGCTGCTGAAGGCGGGTGAAAAACTCCCGCCTAACTGGCGTGGGATGCCAGTGGCCGTAGACAGCAAGGCTGCTAATTTAGGGAGAGCATCCGCTCAGGCTCAAGCGGAGTTGACATCCGACACCGTGTCGGAGACATCTGAGGCCTCCTCGGAGGCCAGTGGCTCTTCCCTCCCAGCGACCCCTCCTGGGGAAGAAGAGCAGCAGTAGCTACACAAACAGCCAGCACCAGCACCACTGCGGGGCAGTGAGCGCCAAGCAAAGCCTGCAAAGCAATACGACGGAGGGAAGGCCGAGTGGACTGGCCTGAGCTAGTCGTGCCTTGTGCAGGGAGAGCCGGCTACCATCGCCGAGGCTCTCTCGCAGCCGGACGCCGCTAAATGGAAAGAGGCGATGGAGAGCAAGCTTGCCTCCATCAAAGAGAACGGAACGTGGGAGCTGGTGGACAAAACCAAACGCACACGTGGTGGGCATGAAGTGGGTCTTACGCATCAAACGCAAGCAAGACAACAGCATCGACAAGTACAAGGCAAGGATCGTCGCGAGGGGTTCTCGCAGAGAGCAGGGTCTGAGTACGACGAGACCTACTCTCCTGTCGCGTCATTCCCCTCCATCCGCATCTTGCTGGCTGTGGCTGCGGCGCGCAACATGGAAATCCACCAGATGGACGTCAAGACCGCCTTTCTCTACGGGAAGCTTGACAAGGAGATACTAATGGAGGTGCCCAAGGGTGTCAAGGCAAAACCCTGGCAGGTGTGTCGCCTCATCAAGGCACTCTACAGGCTGAAACAGGCCCCAAGGATCTGGTACAAGGAGATGGACAGCTTCATGGCTGGCCTTGGCTTCTTGCACTGCCACAACGACCCCAGCGTGTATGTGCGTGCGGATGACCAGGGGTTGTTGCTGGTAGCGCTGTACGTGGATGACCCGATTCTGGCCTTCACCTCCATGAAGGCCCTCGAGGCCCTCAAGGAGAAGTTGCATGGGCGGTTTCAGATAAAGGACATGGGCGAGGTCGCATACTACTTGGGCATCGCCATACATCGCAACCGAGCTGCAGGCACCATCGAGCTCAACCAGACGAAGTACATATCAGAGGTGCTTCGACGCTATGGCATGGAAGACGCCAAACCCTTCAGCACTCCTCTCCCCACAAAGTGCAATCTCACCTCCGCCCACTCCCCCAGCACGGAAGCCGAGCGCCGCGAAATGCAAGATGTGCCGTACCAGTCTGCGGTGGGTAGCATCATGTATGCCATGGTTGGCACACAGCCGGACATCTCCTTTTCTATGGGGCTAGTCAGTCGGTTTGTGGCCAACCCTGGGCCACTCCACTGACAGGCCGTGAAGCGCATTTTGTGCTATCTCAACAAGACACGGCACATGGGGCAGCAGTATGGCGGCCTTCAAGAAGCAGAACCTTTGCGCCTCAAGTACTACACCGACGCAGATGTTGGAGGCAACGTGGATGATAGGAAGTTAACATTGGACTTTGTGTGCCTTGTGAATGGCAGCGCTTTGTCGTGGGTCAGCCGCAAGCAGGACTGTATCTCCATCTCAACCGCAAAAGCTGAGTACGTGGCGCTGTCTGATGTGTGCAAGGAGACACAGTGGCTACACAGCTTGCTCGCTGAGATGCACGCACCACAGAAGGAGGCCACGGTCGTCCACGTCGACAACCAGAGCGCGATGGACATCGCGTTCAAGGACACCCTCTCCAGGCGCACCAAGCACATTGACATCCGCTATCACTACACGCGCGACCTTGTCGCCAAGGGAGTGGTGGATCTGTAGTACATCGCGACCAGGCAGATGCTCACGGACTTCCTGAAAAAGGCGCTGGATAGTGACCCGCACATGGCACGGGCACGGGGCATCGGGATGGTGAGCGCAGTAGACGAGGGCTAAACGGGCGGCCTACTTCACAGGTGGCCGACATCGCTGGGCCCATGGCCGTAGCAGGAATCTAGCCGCAGATGGACGCAGGTGCAAGGGAGAGTTTGTTATGTTGTGTGTATGCCCCTAGTCCTATGAGCGAAAGATTTAGACTAGGTATGCACTGCGCTTGTAGCGCAAGTCCCCCACCAACATGCAAGAGAGGTTGAGAGAGACAAGGCATGCACTGCTCATCCTTGTGGAGTAAGTCCCTTTGGTCTACTTTTGGTAGTCTACCTGGTGCATGCTCCTTAGGACAACTTCCTACAGCCTAGTGGGTGAAGGCACCGTCTCCCAAGCGAGAGGTCCGGGGTCGAATCCCGCCAGGACCAAAATTTTCTTTGTGACTAAAAAGAGCCAAGGAAGCTTCCTAGAAAGCCTCTAAGGTCCAAGGTGGATGAAGNCGCTTGTAGCGCAAGTCCCCCAGCGACATGCAAGAGAGGCTGAGAGAGACAAGGCATGCACTGCTCATCCTTGTGGAGTAAGTCCCTTTGGTCTACTTTTGGTAGTCTACCTGGTGCATGCTCCTTAGGACAACTTCCTACAGCCTAGTGGGTGAAGGCACCGTCTCCCAAGCGAGAGGTCCGGGGTCGAATCCCGCCAGGACCAAAATTTTCTTTGTGACTAAAAAGAGCCAAGGAAGCTTCCTAGAAAGCCTCTAAGGTCCAAGGTGGATGAAGCGCCACTTGGCGGTCATAGAGGGTGCCATGTCATCAAAGCTGATGACACTATCTAGGGTGGCCTTGGGGGGAGGCCCCTCCAAGGAGCCACTGGGAGCACTGACCAGAGACTATATAAGGCCTGTCATTTGCATGAGATAATATATCATCTCTTACTCTTGAGACTTGGGAGAAAACTAATCTCTTGTTGGCCACCAAGAAACAGGGTAAAGAACAAGTGCAAATGCACACTTTGGTGTGTAGCATTGCCAGTTGGGTAAGAGTTTGGAACACTCTCCGGCCACGGTTGGGACAAGCTAAGTGAACCAGAAATCTGTCTGATGGAAAATGAACTGTAGATGCCGGCAGACTGGGAATTTTGAAAAACGGAGCCCACTAGTGGAAAATGCAGCTCAAAACCTTTCTGATCGACCCATGAAACAGGGTCATCAACTGCGGTTTTAAAAAGATATGCCCTCTTGAAAATAGGGTATGCTTCTGCTCCTACTCCAACTCAGACCAGCCAGCTTGTAAACGGTGTTTCTCTCAAACAAATCAATGGAAAGCTTAGGGAAAATACCACAATTTTCATGTGCCACTTTTGAAATTTGACAAAGAAACGAGAGAGTTATGATCAACACAAGGCGACAGTCTTACTCATAGAGAAGAGTGTAGCCCTGGCCGACCTCGTTTTGAGCATGACTCTCAATCCAACCATTGGATCTTCAGGATGTTGAGCTCGTTGGAAAGCTTCTCTCTTGAACTTGAAGATCCAGTGGTCGATTATCACATATGAAGAAGGTTTCATCTCAACCTGTCACTCTCAAAGTGACGGCCTGTGCTGGCTGAAAGTGGCAGAACTTGGCTCTGATACCAAATGTTGGATCTGGAGTAGAGAGGGAGCCTTGGAGCAACAAGCATGTGGGACTAGAAGGGCATCACTTGTGTTGAAGAATGACTTTTGAATCACTCAAAATGATGGAGTACGTATAGAGCTAGAGCTTGGGCAAGTCAGCCCTCTCAGAAGCCACACCACTTAGCCATGGAGGCTAAGGCTCACACACTAGAGTCCATAATCTCACACAAGGGAGGAAATCAGCCTCTCAATCCGGCTGACCACTCACACACGACCTAGAGAGCTAGAGAATGCTCTCATGGCGCACTCCTAGTGGTCACATAACCCACAAACCCATGGAGAATCGCCATGTGTCCATGGCCAGTACACAAGGATCTCACCTCACCTAAAAGGTGAGGAGAGGTACCTTTATCCTAGTCAGCACACTCTGACAAGGCAATCATAAGACCAAGGACCTTTTTGGATATTTCTCCCATCAGGTCTTGACCCTGGACCTCTTGCCTTTTTCTTTTCTAAGGCTAAGGCATGGAGCCATCACCCGTGGTCACCCGGATATCGGCGGTCGATGACCCCGAATACTTCGAAAATTCATATCTCCCAATCCGAACATTGGATCCGCCTCAAACTTGGACCGTAGACATTTTGCTACCTGATCTTTCCAATGGCAAAGTTGGATTGACAATCGGTACAGGAATCTGGTACTTTTCTGGAACTTGCTCTTGTGGACTTGAAACTGAGCCGGATGGCTCCTTTTCCAATATCCGTAGCGCGCATGCAAGATTTTGCCATCTCTGGCATGGACCACTGCTGGAAGACTCTTCTCGCGCGGGATCTTGGTTGCCCCCAGCAGGCGGTACATATCGCCTTCCTTCATAGACCTGGCCAACTCCTCTCATGTTCCCTTTTCGAGGATGTAGCCATAGTCGTTGTCAAAGACTACGCGCAGTCCTGTGTTGGTGAGAGAGGACACTGAGAGAAGGTTGAATGTAGCATCAAGTACATACAACATGCCATGGAAGACTCCCACTTCAATGCCACGCGGGGTCTCCAACTACATCTGCACAATCCCACTCCCCACAGTATACACCACTCAATCATCACCTAAAGCAATCAGTCAGGGAGGAATGGAGAGCAGCTGCGTAAACCACTCTTTGTTGTGCGTCAGACTCTTGGTACACCATGAGTCCTTGGACCACGCCATATTTTCCTTTTCCTTCTGCGACATGTCAGGCTTCGCCAAGAAGAAGTGGTTGCGTACCTCCTTGGCGATGTTATTTTGCCAAAATGGCGCACACTGGTCTGGTTCTGCTGCTGATGTTGCTGCTCCTGACGTTGCTGTGACTGCTATAGCGATTACTGTGAAGGATAGCTGCTTTTACTACTGCTGTTGCTGTTGCTCCTTCTGGGCCCTCTTGACCTTGAAGCACTCTTTCTTGTAGTGCCCTTCTTTCTGGCAATAGTGGCACTTGCCTTTCTTGCCTCTCTACTGCCCAGACGGCTGCCGTTGCTGGTTGCGTGAGCCCATGAGCATGAAAGCTCCTTCACTGCTGCTACTGCCGCCAGTGTGCTTTGCGATATTGCGACGCAGCTCTACCTGCACTAGGTGCATGGAGATGAAGTCCAGGTCGAGTATCACGGGTACTCCAACGTCTCTCGCACCGTGTCATAGCTCGTTTGGACTCCCCTCAGCAAGAGAAGGACGACAACAGGGTTGTCGGCCGCTTTCAGCTGCATTCCCAGGGTTGCCGGCCGCTTTCAGGGTAAAGGAGCTGGCAAAGCAGCTGAGAGCGGCCGGCAACCCTATGGAAGAGACACGCTTCATCCTCCTCTTGCTGAGGGGACTCCCAACCAGCAACAACACGGTGCAAGAGACGCTGGAGTGCCAGCCAACTCTCCGCCTCGACTTCATCTACACTTACGTGGTGCAGGTTGAATTGCGTCACAATGCAGCAAAGCGCAATGGCATCGGCAGCAGTAAAGTAGCTTTTGTGGCCACGAGCTCACGCAACCAGCGGCAGCGGCAGCAGTCTTGGGGGACCAGAAAGAGTAGCAGCAGCAGCAGCAAGGGGGACCAGAAAGCGTAGCAGCAGCAGCAGTCATCGTAGCAGCAGCGGCAGCAGCAAGGGGGACCAGAAAGAGTAGCAGCAGCAGCAGTCATCGTAGCAGCAGCGGCAAGAGCATCCACAACAGCGTCAGCAGCAGCAGCAAAACCAAGCTGGTGTGCACCACTTTGACAACATGAATGTGGCCAAGGAGGTGCGCGACCGTCTCTTCATGGCGAAGTCTGACATGTCGCAGGTGGAGAAGGCGGATCTCGCATGGTACAAGGACTCAGGGTATACCAAGAGCCTCACACATCGCAAGGAGTGGTTTACACAGATGCTGTCCATCCCTCCCTATCCTATCACTATGGGTGATGATCGGGTGGTGTATGGTGAGGGGATTGGGATTGTGGAGATGTGGTTAGAGACCCCATATGGCATTGAAGTGGGAGTGTTCCATGGCGTCCTGTATGTACCTGATGCTTAATTCAACCTCCTCTCAGTCTCCTCTCTTATAAGTACAAGACTGCGCGTTGTCTTTGATGATGACTATGGCTGCCTCCTCAACAAGGATACAGGAGAGGAGTTGGCCAGGTCGGTGAAGGAGGGCGACATGTACCGCCTGCTGGGGGCGACCAAGATCCCTCGTGAGCAGAGTCTTGCAGTAGTGGTGCAGGCAACAGATGGCGAGATCTAGCATGCGCGCTACGGCCACATCGGCATGCGCGCCTTGCAGCAGCTTCAAGGACCATTGCTTTGAAGTAATGGTCCTTCCAAGGACCATTGCTTTGACATGTTCAAGGAGTTCAAGGCCATGGTGGAGAACCAGACTGGCAAGGAGATCAAGGCGCTACACAGCGATCGCGGTGGAGGGTATCTAAGCAAGGAGTTCCAAGACTACCTTGTTGCAGCTCGCATCAAGGCGCAGTGTACCGCGCCGTACTTGCCGCAGCAGAACGGTGTAGCAGAACGCGCCAATCATACCATTGTGGAGTCGGCGCGCTCCATGCTGCACGCGGCTCGGCTGACCTACGGCGCTCGAGCAAATGACACCGTACGAGGCATGCTTTGGCAAGAAGCCGAGCATGGGTCAT
This sequence comes from Penium margaritaceum, assembly GCA_023375785.1. NCBI lineage: Eukaryota > Viridiplantae > Streptophyta > Zygnematophyceae > Desmidiales > Peniaceae > Penium > Penium margaritaceum. The sequence goes on along the minus strand of SZWC01005084.1, from coordinate 12,750 downwards.
CTTCGCGCGTTTGGCAACTTGGCGCACATGCACGTGCCAAAGGAGAAGCGGCAAAAGTGGGACGCGAAGAGCGTGCAGATGGTGATGATTGGCTACGATGTGGCAAGCAAGGCCTATCGCCTCTACGAGAGGGATACAGGCCACGTCATCATCTCTAGGGATGTCGTCTTCAACGAGAGCAACGTCATTGGCACCAACATTGAAGAGGCAGCATAACCAACAGCTGACGAGATAGTGGGAGTAGAAATCCTTCCTCACCCAGTCTCTCCCGATCCTTCCTCTACTGTGATAGTGGGAGAATCACTCTACTCTCCCATCTCTGATGCAGCAGATACAACAGCCTCATGAGCAGAAGCAGAGGAGGGAGATGTAGCACCACCAGCAACAGCAATTCTGCCAATAGCACCGCGCCAGCCGCCCGCTAACGCTCTAGCACCGGGTCGCAGGTACCCTCTTAGGGTACGTTACAAGCCTGGTGAGCACGGCTATTTCTAGATGCTGCAGAAACCAGAACAGATGAACGTCGCACTTGTAGCAGATTCAAATGAGCCAACATCATACAAGGAGGCCATGGCTGCACCTGATGCAGCAGATTGGGCGCAAGCCGTGCAGCAAGAGATACAGTTGCAGCTGGACAACGACACATGGGAGCTAACTGAGCATCGACCTGGACGTAAGGTGATCAAGTGCAAGTGGGTGTTCAAGAAGAAGCGATGAGCAGATTATAACCTGGAAAAGTACAAGGCGAGGATGGTCGCCAAGGGCTACTCGCAGCAGGAGGGCATTGACTACACAAAAACGTTTGCCCTTGTTGCAATGTTTGCCTCTGTGCGCATGCTCCTCTCTTGAGCAGCAGCTGAGGACTTCAAGGTTCACCACATGGATGTCAAGACGCCATTCTTGAATGGTGACTTGGAGGAGGAGATCTACATGGAGCAGCCTTAGGGGTTCGTCATGGATGGCCAGGAGCACCTGGTTTGCAAGCTTTAGAAGTCCCTGTACAGCCTCAAGCAAGCGTCGCGTGCTTGGAACCAGAAGTTGGATTCGGTGTTGCAGTGCATAGGGTTTGAGCACAGTGAGTGTGACTACAGCGTCTATCGCTAGCAGCATGGTCATGAGATGCTCATCATCATCGTCTATGTGGATGACATGCTCCTCGTTTCCAACATGTCTGAACTACAGGAATTCAAGGAGGCCATGCAGGAGCGCTTCCAAATGTCTGATCTCGGGGTGGCATCATACTTCCTTGGTATCCAGATCACGCATGACCTCAAATTACGCCCTCTCTCACTGCAGCAGAGCCGCTACATCAAGGATGTCTTGCAGCGGTCCGGCACGCCGCAGTAGACGTGGAAATACCTCGTGAGCTTCAATGGAGAAGGAAATGCAGTTGAGCGGCAGAAGTACCAGAGCGCCGTCGGTAGCCTCATGTACCTGATCATGGCAACCAGGCCGGACATCGCACAGGCTGTTAGCGCTCTGAGCCAGCACATGGAAAACCCCGGACCTGAGCACCAAAAGGCAGTGAAGCGTATCTTTCGCTACCTTGCTGGAACCATCAACGTCGGCATCACCTACAACGGCAACGACAACAGCATCATCCGCTACACAGATGCAGATTGGGCTTCAACCCCTGAGGACCGTAAGTCCATCTCTGGACATGTGTTCCTCATGAATGGTGGGGCCATCAGCTGGTGCAGTAAGCGGCAGGTGGTCGTGGCCACCTCAAGCACGGAAGCTGAGTACGTCTCTCTCAGCTTTGGAGCCAAGGATGCAGTTTGGCTTTAGCATCTCATGGCAGAGATGAGTGGGAGTGCAGTAGTTCCAGTTCTTGTGCGCGTCGACAACCAGAGCGCAATTGCACTCGTCAAGAATCCTGAGCACCATGCACGCATCAATCACATTGACATCGCATATCACTTCATCACGCATATGGTGGAGGAGGGTGCTATCAAGTTGGAGTTTACTCCAACCAGCAAGCAGGTCGCTGATTTCTGCACCAAGCCAGTAACCCGTGAGAAGCAGCAGTTTTGTATGAAGGCATGTGGACAAAGCCCACTCTGACTGCGGCAAAGTGGGAGATTGTTGGAAAAGGAGCCATATGGCTCCGTTTCAGGTCCACAGGAGCAAGTTCCAGGAAAGTACCAAATTCCTACTCTGATCGTCAATCCTACTTCATCATTGGAAAGATCGCATGGCAAAATGTCTACGGTCCAAGTTTGAGGCTGATCCAACGAACGGATTGGGAGATATGAATTTTCAAAGTTTGTGGGGTGATCGACCGCCGATATCCGGCTGACCATAGGGCGATGGCTCCATGCCTTAGCCTGAGAAAATAAAAATGCAAGAGGTCTAGGGTCAAGACCTAATGGGAGAAATATCCAAAAAGGTCCTTGGTCTTAGGATTGCCTTGTCAAAGTGTGCTGACTAGGATAAAGATACCTTTCCTTACTTTTTAAGTGAGGTGAGATCCTTGTGTGCTAGCCATGGACACATGGCGATTCTCCATGGGATTGTGGGTAATTTGAACACTAGGAGTGTGCCATGACAGCATTTCCTAGCTCTCTAGGTCGTGTGTGCATGGTCAGCCTGATTGCTAGGCTGATTTGCTCCCCTGTGTGAGATTATGGACTCTAGTGTATGAGCCTTAGCCTCCATGGCTAAATGGTGTGGCTTGTGAGAGGGCTGACTAGCTCTATATGTACTCCATCATTTTGAGTGATTGAACAACCATTCTTCTGCACCAGTGATGCCCTTCCCATCACACGTGCTCCAAGGCTCCCTCTCTCCTCCAGATCCAACAATAATCTGACACAACAGTGGAAATCAGCCTAGCAATCAGGCTGACAACTCACACACGACCTAGAAAGCTAGAAAATGCTCTCATGGCACACTCCTAGTGGTCACATAACCCTTAATTCCATAGAGAATCGCCATGTGTCCATGGCTAGCACAGAAGGATGTCAACTCACCTAAAAAGCAAGGAGAGGTACCTTTTTCCTTGTCTATATACTCTGACAATGCAACCCAAGAATCTAGTACCTTTTTGTATGTTTATCCATCAGGTCTTCACCCTGGACCACTTGCCCTTTTTCTTTTCTCAGGCTAAGACATGGAGCCATTGCCCATTGTCACCGTGATACCGGCGGTCGATGACCTCGGAAACTTCAAAAATTCATATCTCCTATTCCGACCATTCGATGGGCCTGGAAGTTGGACCGTAGACATTTTGCCACGTGATCTTTCAAATGGTAAAGTTCGACTGACAATAATAGTAGGAATCTGATAGTTTCTTGGAACTTGCTCTTATGGACCTGACACTAAGCCAGATGACTGTTTTGCTAACAATCTCCTTAATTGCCGTTGTCAGAGTGGGTTGAGTCCACATGCCTTCATGCAGAACTGCTGCTTCTCACGAGTCACTGGCTTGGTACAGAAATCAGCAACCTACCTGCTGGTAAGAGTACACTCCAACTCGATAGCACCCTCTTGCACCATGTGCCTGATGAAGTGATATGCGATGGCAATGTGTTATGTGTATGCATGGTGCTCACGATTCTTGATGAATGCCATTGTGCTTTGGTTGTTAACGGGCACAGGAACTGGAAGTGCTGCACTACCACTCATCTCTGCCATGAAACGCTGAAGCCAAACTACTTCCTTGGCTCCAAAGCAGAGAGAGACGAATTTAGCTGCCGTGCTTGGGTCGGCCACGACCATATGCCGCTTGCGACACTAGCTGATGGCCCCACCATTCTTGAGGAACACGTGTCCGGAGATGGATTTGGAGTCCTCAGGATTTGAACCAAATCTGCGTCTGTATAGCCGATGATGTTGTTGTCGTTGCCGTTGTAGGTGATGCCGATGTTGATAATTCCAACAAGGTAGCGGAAGATCTGCTTCTTTGCCCTTTGGTGTTGAGGTTTGAGATTTTCCATGGAGAGTTCGAGATCAGACATCTGGAAGTGCTCTTGCATGGCCATCTTGAACTCCTGTAGTGCAGACATGCTGTTGGAAAGGAGGAGCATGTCATCGATGTAGACAATGATGATGGGCACCTCATGACCATACTGCCAGCGATAGACATTTTAGTCACACTTCTTGCGCTCAAACCCCATGCACCGCATCCAATTTCTGGTTCCAAGTACGTGATGCTTGCTTGAGGCCGTATAGCGACTTCTGTAGCCTGCAAACCAGGTGCTTCTGGCCATCCAAGACTAAGGCTGCACACCAAAATCCTAGGATTCGTGAATAAGATTCGTGAACCTGGAAAACGATTCGGATTCGGGGATCCAAATCCTTCACGAGGATTCGATTCGGGATTCGGAGATCCTTTCCCTATTGTTTCAACATGGAAAACAGGGATTCATGTGGCAGACTAGAGGATTTTTACCTGCCATCACCCATAGGATTCGGAAAAGATTTGTGAATCTTACGGATTCGCGAATCCAGATTCGGATTCGTGAATCAAAGCCAAACCTGGATTCGGATTTGTGAATCCGAATCCATTCTGGGATCCGGGAATCTTACCCGGTGTGCACCCTTATCCAGGACGGATCACTCCGGTTGCTCCATATAAATCTCCTCCTCCAAGTCAGCATTCAAGAATGCCGTCTTGACATCCATGTGCTGAATCTTGAAGTCCTCAGCTGCTGCATTTTTGTGTATTTGATGCCTTCCTGTTGCGATAAGCCCTTGGTGACCAGCCTCGCCTTGTACTTTTTGAGGTTGCAATCTGCGCCCCTCTTCTTCTTGAATACCCACTTGCACTTGGTTACCTTGCTTCTTGGTGGACGCTCTGTCAGCTCCCATGTACCGTTGTCGAGCTGCAACTGTATCTCATGCTACACAGCTTGCACCCAATCTACTGTATCTGGTGCAACCATTGCCTGCTTGAAGGACGTTGGCTTGTTTGAATGTGCTGCAACTGCGACATTCATTTCATCTGGTTTTTGCAACATCCAAAAATGCCTGCGCTCACCAGGCTTGTAGCGCACCCTAAGAGGGTACCTGCGACCTCGTACTGGAGCGTTAGCAGGCGGCTGGCGCGGTGCTGTCGGCATAACTGCTGCTCGTGATGATGGTGCATCTTCTTCCTCTGCTTCTGCCAATGAGGCCGCTGTATCTACTACATCAGACATGGGGGAGTACAGTGGTCCTCCCACGGTCATAGTAGAGGAAGGGTCAGGAGAGATGGAGTCAGGGAGAATATCTGCTCCCAATGCTTTGTCAAGTGCTGGTTTTATGCCATATAGTTACTTCTGCAGCTTGCAAACCAAGTCCTTCTGGATATCCATGACGTATCCCTCCGGCTGCTCCATGTAAATTTCCTCCGCCAGGTCATCGTTCAAGAATTCCGTCTTGACGTCCATGTGGTGGCAAGCAACTAGATGCGACGTTGCAATGCATGGGGTTTGAACGCAATGAGTGTGACTCCAACACTTATCGCTGGCAGTATGGTCATGAGGTATTCATCATCATCGTCTATGTGGACGACATGCTCCTCCTTTCAAACAACATGTCTACACTACAGGAGTTTAAGGAGGCCATGTAGGAGCACTTCCAGCTGTTTGATCTCGGGGAGGCATCATACGTCCTCGACATTCACATGACGCGTGACCTCAAATCACGCTCTCTCTTTCACTGCAGTAGAGCCGCTACATCATGGACGTCTTGTAGCGGTTTTAGACCAACCAGCAAGCAGGTCGCTCATTTTTTCACCAAGCTAGTGACCCATGAGAAGCAGCAGTTCTGCATGAAGACATGTACACCCAGCCCACTTTGACTGCAGTGAAGTAGGAGATTGCTGGGAAAAAAGCCATCCGGCTGAGTTTCAGGTCCACAGAAGCAAGTTCCAGGAAAGTACCAGATGCTTGCTCCGATCGTCAATCCAACTCCACCATTAGAAAGATCAGGTGGCAAAAAATCTGCGGTCCAAGTTTGAGGCTGATCCAATGGTCGGATTGGGGGACATGAATTTTCGAACTTTCCGGGGTCATCGACTGTCGATATCTGGGTGACCATGGGCGATGGCTCCATGCGTTAGCCTGAGAAAAGAAAAAGGCAAGAGATCCAGGTTCAAGACCTGATGGGAGAAATATCCAAAAAGGTCCTAGATTCTTGGGTTGCCTTGTCAGAGTGTGCTGACTAGGAAAAAGGTACTCTGCTTACTTTTTAGGTGAAGTGAGATCCTTGTATGCTAGCCATGGACACATGGGGATTCTCCATGAGATTGTGGGTTATGTGACCACTAGGAGTGTGCCATGAGAGCATTTTCTAGCTCTCTAGGTCGTGTGTGAGTGGTCATCCTGATTGCTAGGCTGATTTCCTCCCTTGTGTGAGATTATGGACTCTACTGTGTGAGGCTTAGCCTCCAAGGCTTAGTGGTGTGGCTTGTGAGAGGGCTGACTTGCCAAAGCTCTAGCTCTAAATGTACTCCATCATTTTGAGTGATTCAACAACCATTCTTCAGCACAAGTGATGCCCTTCCAGTCCCAATATGCTCGCTGCTCCAAGGCTCCCTCTCTCCTCCTGTTCCAACACTTGGTATCAGAGCCAGGTTGGGCCACTTTCAGCCAGTAGAGGCCATCACTTTGAGAGTGACAGGTTGGGGTCAAACCTTCATCAGAATTGACAATCAGCCAGTGGACCAACAAGTGCAAAAGACAAGCTTTCCAACAAGCCCAAAATCGCAAAGATCCAATGGTCGGATTGAGAGTTACGCTGAAAACAAGGTCGGCCAGGGCTACACTCTTCTCTCTCAGTAAGACTGTCGCCTTGTGATGACCATAACTCTCGTTTCTTTGTCAAATTTAAAAAGTAGCATATGTGAACTGCTACTTTTTAGCAGTTCACATATGCTAAGCTTTTTCCTAAGCTTTCCATTGGTGTAAACATATTTACATTCCGTTTGTACGTTTGGGAGAAATGCCGTTTACAAGCTGGCTGGTGTGAGCTGGAGTAGGAGCACAAGCATACCGTGTTTTCAAAAGGGAATATCTCTGAAACTCCCCAGTTGATGACCCTGTTTTATGCATCAATCTGAAAGGGGTTTAGCTGAATTTTCCACTGATAGGCTCTGTTTTTCAAAATTCCCAGTGTGTTAGCCTCTACAGTCCATTTTGTGTCAAACAGATTTTTGGCTGAAGCAACAGCACAAGCAGGGGTAGCGCCGCCACTCAAGAGCAGCGCTGAGCATCACCAAGGCTCGAAATGGCAGCAGCAGGCGTGGTACCAGCAACCCAGCCCTTAGAAAGGGTGGAGGGACGTGCAAACTTCACGTTTTCGAAGATCCGTACCCGCCTTCTTTTGGAAGAGAGGTTCTTGTGGGAGGTGGTGAGCGGCAACGAGCGCGCTCCGCCTCCACAGGCAAAAAAGATCACCGCAATAGAGGTGGTGGCGGGGAAGACGCCGCAGAAACGTGTAGAAGATGCATGTTCATCTACAATTGGAGCACCCGCATATGAGGAGTGGAAGAAGAAGAACAGGTAGGCCTACAGGATGCTTGTCAACACCATCTCCACCCCGCATCTTCAGTGCGTGAGTGAGAAGGCTACTGCAAAAGAGGGGTGGGACACGTTGTGCAAGAAGTATGAGAGCAAGGATCCTGCATTCATCTTGCTTTTGGAGGAGAAGATGATGGCGTTGAAAATGCAAGGTGGCGAAGGGATGGAGGCGTACTTGGACACGACAAAGGAGCTGGCAAAGAAGCTGAAAGTGGCTGGCAACCCTGTGGAAGACATGTGCTTCATCCTCCTCTTGCTGAGGGGACTCCCAACGAGCTATGATATGGTGCGAGAGACGTTGGAGTGCCAGCCGAATCTCGAACTCGACTTCATGTGCACGCACCTGGTGTAGGTAGAACTATGTCGCACTGTAGCAAAGCGCAATGGCGGAAGCAACAGCAGTGAAGCAGGTTTCATGGCCGTGGGCTCACCTAACCAGCAGCAGCAGCAATCCGGGCAGTAGAGAGGAAAGAAGAAAGGCAAGTGCCACTATTGCCAAGAAGAGGGGCACTACAAGAAAGAGTGCTTCAAGTTCAAGAGGGACCAAAAGGAGGAGCAGCAGCAGCAACAAAAGCAACAGTCTCCACACCAACAACAGCAGCAGTCGCAGCAACGTCAGCAGCAGTAGCAGTAACACCAGTTGAACCAGACTGGCGTGCGCCATTTTGGCAACATGAACATCGCCAAGGAGGTTCGCGACCGCCTCTTCATGGCGAAGTCTTACATGTTGCAGAAGGAAAAGGCGGATCTGGCGTGATACAAGGACTCGGGGTGTACCAAGAGTTTAACGCACCATAAGGAGTGGTTCACGCAGTTGCTCTCCATTCCCCCTCGTCCGATTGCGTTGGGTGATGATCGAGTGGTGTATACGGAGGGATTGGGATTGTGGAGATGTGGTTGGAGACCGCGCTTGGCATTAAAGTGGGAGTGTTCCACGGCGTGCTGTATGTGCCTGATGCTGCGTTCAACCTTCTCTCAATGTCCTCTCTCACCAACACCGGACTGCGCATCGTCTTTGACGATGACTATGGATATATCCTCGACAAGGAAACAGGAGAGGAGTTGGCCAGGTCGGTGAAAGAAAGCCATATGTACCGCCTGCTGGGGGCGACTAAGATTCTGCGCGAGCAGAGCCTTGCAGCAGTGGTGCATGCCACAGATGGCGAAATCTGGCATGCGCGCTACGGCCACATCGGCATGCGCGCCTTACAGCAACTTCAAACAAAGCAGATGGTACGTGACTTGCCCACCATCTCTAACTTTGAGCAGCAATTGTGCATCGGCTCTTTGGAGGGGAAACAGCATCGCGAGGCACTCTCTCGAGCATGAGAGCGCACGAAGGAGGTGCTGGAGCTAGTCCACACAGACCTGTGTGGCCCGATGCACACCCAGAGCTTTGGAGGCTCTATGTATTTTCTCACCTTTATTGATGATTTAAGCCAATACACTACTCTGTACTTCCTTTCCTCCAAGAACCAGTGATTTGACAGGTTCAAGGAGTTCAAGGCCATGGTGGAGAACCAGACTTACAAGAAAATAAAGGCGCTGCGCAACGACCGCGGTGGAGAGTACCTAAGCAAGGAGTTCCTGGACTACCTCGTAGTAGCACGCATCAGAGCGCACCGCATCGCGCCATACTCGCCGGAGCAGAACGGCGTAGCAGAACGTGCCAACTGCACCATCGTTGAGTAGGCGCGCTTCATGCTGCACGCGGCTTGGCTTACCTACGACTGTTGGACGGAAGCAGTAGGCACTGTGGTGTACATCAAGAACCGCAGTCCAACAAAGGCCCTAGAGCAGATGACGTCGTACGAGGCGTAGTTCGGCAAGAAGCCGAGCGTGGGTCATCTTCGCACGTTTGGCAGCTTGGCGCACATGCACGTGCCAGAGGAGGAGCGGCAAAATTGGGACGCGAAGAGCGCGCAGATGCTGATGATTCGCTACGACCTGGCAAGCAAGGCGTATCGCCTTTACGAGAGGGATACAGGCCTTATCATCATCTCCAAGAATGTCCTCTTCAACGAGAGCAACGTCATCGGCACCGACATTGTCTGTGAAGATGCAGCACAAGCAGCAGCTGACGAGGTAGGGGGAGCAGATATCCTTCCTGACCCAGTCTCTCCTGATTCTTCCCCCACTATGACAATGGGAGAACCAGTCTACTCTCCCATGTTAGATGTAGCAGATACAACCGCCTCATCGGCAGAAGCAGAGGAAGAAGATGCACCACCATCAACAAGAGCAGATGTGCCGGGAGCACCGCGTCAGCCGCCTGCTAACGCTCCTGTACCAGGTCGGAGGTACCATCTCAGGGTGCGCTACAAGCCTGGTGAGCGCGGGCATTTCTGGATGCTCCAGAACCAGACCAGATGAACGTTGCAGTTGCAACAGACTCTGATGAGCCGACATTGTACAAGGAGGCCATGGCGGCACCAGATGCGGCAGATTGGGCGCAAGCTGTGTAGCACGAGATACAGTCGCAGGTCGACAACTGTATGTGGGAACTGACAGAGCGTCCACTTGGACGTAAGGTGATCAAGTGCAAGTGGGTATTCAAGAAGAAGCGTGGAACAACTGGCAACCTGCAAAAGTACAAGGCAAGGCTGGTCGCCAAGGGCTACTCGCAGTAGGAAGGCATCGACTACACGGAAACCTTTGCTCCTATTGCAAAGTTTGCCTTTATGCGTACGCTCCTTTCCTATGCAGTACCAGAGGACTTTGAGGTCCATCTTATGGACGTCAAGACGACGTTCCTGAACGGTGACCTGGAGGAGAAGATTTACATGGAGCAGCCGGAGGGGTTCATCATGGATGGCTAGGAGCACCTGGTTTGCAAGCTGCAGAAGTCGCTGTACGGCCTCATGTAAGCGTCACGTGCTTGGAACCAGAAGTTGGATGCGACGTTACAGTGCATGGGACTTGAGCGCAGCGAGAGTGACTATAGCCTCTATCATTGGCAGCATGGTCATGAGGTGCTCATCAGCATCGTGTATGTGGATGACATGCTCCTCCTTTCCAACAGCATGTATGCATTGCAGGAGTTCAAGGAGGCCATGGAGGAGTGCTTCCAAAGGTCTGATCTCGGGGAGGCATCATACTTCCTCGGTATCCAGATCTTGCGTGACCGCAAATCACGCTCTCTCTCACTGGAGCAGAGCTGCTACATCAAGGATGTCTTGCAGCGATTTGGCACACCGCTGGAGACGCGGAAGTACCTCGTGAGCTTCAATGGAGATGCAAATGCAGCTGAGCGGCAGAAGTACCAGAGCACCGTCGGCAGCGGCATGTACCTGATTGTTGCAACCAGGCCGAACCTCGCACAGGCTGTTAGTGCTATTAGCCAGCACATGGTAAACCCCGGACCTAAGCACCAGAAAGCAGTGAAGCGGATCTTGCGATACCTTGCTGGAACCATCAACATCGCAATCACCTTCAACGGCAACGACACCAACATCATCGGTTACACAGACGCAGATTGGGCTTCCAACCCCTAACACCGCAAGTCCATCTCTTGACATGTGTTCCTCATGAATGCTGGGGCCATAAGCTGGTACAGCAAGCGACAGGTGGTGGTGGCCACCTCAAGCACGGAAGCTCAGTAGGTCTCTCTCAGCTTTGGAGCCAAGGAAGAAGTTTGGCTTCAGCGTCTCATGGCAGAGATGAGTGGGAGTGTAGCAGTTCCAGTTCCTGTGCGCCTCGACAACCAGAGCGCAATCCCACTTGCAAAGAATCCTGAGTACCATGCACGCACCAAGCATTTTGACATCGCATATCACTTCATCAGGCACATGGTACATGAGGGTGCTATCAAGCTAGAGTTTACTCCAAACAACGAGCAGGTTGCACATTATTGCACGAAGCCAGTGACCCGTGAGAAGCAGCATTTCTGCATGAAGGCAAGTGGACTCAGCCCACTCTGACTACAGCAAAGTGGGAGATTGTTGGAAAAGGAGCCATCCGGCTGAGTTTCAGGTCCACAGGAGCAAGTTCCAGGAAAGTATCAGATGCCTACTCTGATCGTCAATCCAACTTCACCATTGGAAAGATCAGGTGGCAAAATGTCTGCGGTCTAAGTTTGAGGCTGATCCAACAGTCGGACTGGGAGATATGAATTTTCGAGGTTTCCAGAGTCATCGACTGCCGATATCTAAGTGACCATGGGCGATGGCTCCATGCCTTAGTGTGAGAAAAGAAAAGGGCAAGAGATCTAGGGTCTAGACCTGATGGGAGAAATATCCAGAAAGGTCCTAGATTATTGGGTTGCCTTGTCAGAGTGTGCTGACTAGGAAAAAGGTACATCTTTTTACTTTTTAGGTGAGGTGAGATCCTTGTGTGCTAGCCATGGACACATGGCGATTCTCCATGGGATTGTGGGTGATGTGACCACTAGGAGTGTGCCATTAGAGCATTTTTTAGCTCTTTGGGTCGTGTGTGAGTGGTCAGCCTGATTACTAGGCTCATTTCCTCCCTTGTGTGAGATTATGGACTCTAGTGTGTGACCCTTAGCCTCCATGGCTAAGTGGTGTGGCTTGTGAGGGGGCTCACTTGCCCAAGCTCTAGCTCTATATGCACTCCATGTTTTTGAGTGATTTCATAACCATTCGTCAGCACAAGTGATGCCCTTCCAGTCTCACATGCTCGCTGCTCCAAGGCTCCCTCTCTCCTCCAGTTCCAACAACATCCCAAAGGTGCTTTCTCTGGTCGCAAACTACACCAAGGTGCTAGTGCAGCTTCTTGATTTGGTACTGGTACCTCGACAAGTGGTGGTGTGTCATTGTTATCATCGTTAGAAGACTCATCACACTCCAAGTCAAAGTGAGACACAAAGGCTGTAGATACCTCGAAATCTGTATCCATGTGAGATGTTGTGTCATCCTTAGTAGTGACTCTCTCATTCTTTCCATCTGTTGGCAAAGTGATTTAGTTGTCGGATGCTTAATCTCTTGACTCAAACAACACTATTTGCTCTCCCGCTTTAGGAGCAAGGATCGCGTCCAACACCTCTTCTTTTCAAAGGGAACGTTCATCAAACGTGATGTTGCGACTCCTCACGAGCTTGCGTACTGCATGATCCAAGAATGGAAAGGTTTTGTGTAATCTGTGGGAGCCAACCATGACGCAATTCTTGGAACGTGCATTGAACTTACCTCCATTGTCTCCTGACTGGATTTTCACCCATGTAGTTAACTCAAAAACCATCATATGAATTATGTTGGGTTTGTTTCCCGACCATGCTTCCTATGGT
>SZWC01005083.1:144391-160232 GCA_023375785.1 Penium margaritaceum | reverse complement strand
CCCCCCGCAACCAACCCCTGAACCGGGACACCAGACCCTTTCTCGGGTGCACTCAGAGGGAGGGAGCATGGCAGCGTTGAAAAAGTCGAACCCCAATGTCGACGATTCCTTTTTGTTGAAATAGTCAAGGGCGTAACGACCATTTGCCAATGTTTCCGGAGAATAGGCCTCATTCCCCCTACCCAGAGACAATCATCCTCATTTGCCCCTAACTTGGAACATAGTTCCCCTTTGCCCCTGCCTCACAAAAATCAGTATCATTCACCCCTTTTAAACAGAATCGGGTTTATGTTTTCAAAAGCCGGTAGAGTGACCACACACCCTTGTTTTAAAACAAATGAGAAATTGCTGAGCATCCCAGAAACCGCCCAAGACGTCGTGGCAGCTGTCTAGCAGCTTCTGGTCGGTGGAGCCACCACTAGTCGGTGCTCCAACGCCAGCTGGGTCTGCATGAGGGATCTCCACAAGCATGGACACGATCGAGTGGTCATAGTGAGCTATACAAATAGACAAGGACGATTCACATCACAACACTCCCCCATGGCCCAGTGGTACGCATGTCCATACACATGCAAAACTGACACAGGTGCACAAAAAGATGCTCAACAGTCCATGCTCACACATCCCACACTCAGCAACTCTTAGGCAAGGGGTCAAGCTTGACATTACGAAAGGCCACCATGAACATTCTGCGCGCAAGTGCCTTCGCGAAGAAGTCAACTCGCTGCATGTCCGTGCTGGCCCAAATGACGGAGATCACCATTTGCACAGCCTCGGGCTCTCGCCCGAGGACATTGTGAAAACTGTTCGAGGAAGTTGACGACGAAAGCAATGTCCGGTCGTGTGGTAATGGCCGAGTACGTTAAAGAGCCAATCAGGCGCAAGTGCGGAGCGCAAGCGATTGTCATGCGGCTAACGGGTATAAAGGTTTCATTGAAATCTACACCCTAAACCAGTGAGAATCCTTTGGCCGTCAAGCGAGCCTTGTAGGGATCCAATGTGCCATCTGGTTTCACCTTCTTGCGAAAGATCCACTCGGCATGTATAGCCTTCTGCTTACGCCAAAGGTCAACAAGCTCATAGACACAGTGCTCACGGATGGCTCTCAGCTCATCCTGACAAGCAACATCCCACAAGTCTGCAACCTGAAGTAAGAGTGCTTCCTTCAACATGCCAGGAGGAGGCGTCGTCGATGGAGAGCTCCGACTGGCTAAGACACACGCCTCCGGAATTGGTCTGACCACGACAAAGTCGGCTACGACATCGCAAGCAATTGAGAACTCTTGGGAGACCAACTCATGGCCGACAGGGCATGCTAGATGCACCTCACTAGATTCTGCTTGGACACTCAAGCCAAAGGCCTTCGTGCCAAGCGCGCCACTCTGAACACTACAAGTCGGGCGTCTAGGCGCTGAGTCAGCAATCCGCTGAGTCCTAGAGGCCAGTGGTTAGAGTGACCACCAGGCTCGCGTGAGTAGCCCGATGCTGAGGCGCTCACCTTAGGCTGAAGAGAAGGCTATTGGGCCATAGCCAAAGGGGAAATAGGTGCATGCACGGGAGTGGGTGTGATAGTGGGGACTTACATTGACATAGGATCTGGTGTGCTAGAGGGGACTGACGCTCGTATGGGATCAAGTGTGCCGGAGGGGACTGACACTGGCATGGGATTAGGTGTGTCAGAGGGAACCAACACTAGCACGGGATCAGGTGTGTCAGAGGGGGTCTAGCACCGGCATGGGATCAGGTGTGTCATGGAGGACCGACACTGGCACGAGATCAAGTGTGCCAGAGGGATCTGACACCGGTATGGGATTAGGTGTGCCAGAGGGGACTGATAAGGCTACTGGATCCACGGCCACAATAGCCCAATAGTCTGTAGTCGGGGACCAGACCACAGGTGAAAAGGTTGGGGTGGACCCATCCGCAGGACTTGACTCCCCCAACAGTTGGAAGGCCACACAAGTAGGAACGTGGTCGGCCGCAATCGATAGAATGCAGGACAAGTCGCGATAGGTAAAAGCCGAAAAGAAGAGAGCATCTTGAGACTCAACAGCAAAATGGCAAGCAGGGTCCGAAAAGCACCAGGCCTTTGATTGTGGAGAGATGCCGAGGAAGGTGCACATGCATCCCCGAGGTGAGACCTTGGACCCCTGTTGTTCCTCGGTGTACTAGATGCAGGCGAGGGACCCCAAAATGCTGGCGATACGCAGGTCAACACGATGACCAAACTACAACTCGTACCATGTGACATGGTCTATAAGCGGACCATGCGGCAAGCGATTCCAGACCCACGTCATGTAGGAGAAGCCCTCAAAGGCAAAGGACTCTAGAAGACTTCACTCAGATTGCATAGCATGAACTGCATCCTCCATGGTGCAGTTCCAACGCTCAGACACACCAAACTGTTGTGGTGTAGCAGGGGCAGAGCACTAATGAAAACTACAGTGCTCAACAAAGTAGGCATCTATTTTCCCGAAGAACTCGTCGCCACCATCTAAGTAGAATGTGTGCAGGATATGACGAGACTGACGCTCATCCATCACAAGCCATAGGAAGGCCTCCAGCGCGGCATCGCTCTTGGGGCGGAGGCTGTAAATCTGCTCCATCCTGGTGAAGTCATCGGTCAGCGTGAGAGCATATCGATCCCGAGCAGAGAGGAACTCAACTAGGAGAGGATCGAGAAGGTCCAAGTGGACCGAATCTAGTGGGCGCAGTGTCTGCGAGGAGGAGTCAGGGTAAGAGCAGTAATGCATCATACCTTGGGCGCAAAAAAGACAATCGGTCTTGGCCGGCTTCTCAAAGGAAGCCGTATCAAGATCGAGGGCTGGCAGTGCTTGAATGAACTTCGACACAGTGTCCGAGCTCACATGACAGAGGCGATGATGTAACCAGCACTGGTGCTCATGGCATACGACACCAGTGACAAGCACACACGCAGAAGAGAGAGGGGGAGAAGAAATGCAACAAGACACATGATAAAGATCATCAACAATAGAGGCACGAAGCATGAGGGCACGTGTGTCAAGAGCACTCACTATGGCAGAGTCAACAAAGTGCTCAACAATGAGACCCATCTGGGTGCATGCACGGACACAGAGCAGGCTGGCTTAAGAGCAGGGACAAAGAGCACATCGGAAATTTATAAGGGACCAGACGGACCATCAATCTGCACAACCCCAAACCCTTGCACAAGCAATGACTGACCAGACCCTGTGGAAACAGACCAAACGGACGTAATGGGACCGAACACAACAAATTCTCCACGACGACAGGTCATGTGATGTGTGGCACTAGAGTCAATGATCCAGGTGCCACTCGGCTCACGACCAGTCGTCGACATTGAGCAACATGCCATAGAATACTCTGCCTCTGCTAGACTTGTAGCAGAGGACTCACGACAACGACGAACAACACGAAGTTGTGACTCGTCAAGCCAATCGGTACCGTCAGGTCCATCTTCATCACAACCACTCGGCTGTGATAACACACTTGTACCTCCTTGAGTACGAAGCGCCATCAGTTGACAAAGCTCCACGATCGTGTGATTCTGAGGGTCCATATCACCGTTGTCGCTTGGTGAAACAAGTATGTGTGCTGTAGTCGTGGTCGGGTCACGCCCTGTTTGTGTGTCACCCAAGGAAATCTGCTGTGTGTGTGTGCCGCTAGAAGGCTGCACATGATCCAAGTCCATTCAAGAGGCTGCTCACACTCTATGTAGTGGTGAGCACCTCCACATTTGTAGCAGTGGACAGAACGTCCACGACCACTTCTTGCCGGCTACTACTGCTACTGTTACTACTATCCCTTCCCACATCGCTTCTTCCCCTTCTTCCCTTTTACAACCACTACAACACCCTAAGTGTGGCCACTTCTGGTTGAGGAGGAGGAGGAGGAGGAAGTATGGGAGGTGGGATTGGTGAACTGGGAAAGAGGCGTAGGAGGGATCGCAGTCACTATTGCAAGAAGTGGACTCTGCTGATGGGCAAGGGTAGCTTCATGAGCCGATGTGGCCTGAAGGAAGTAACGATGGGCCTAGGGAAGCAACTATACTGGCTGTGTCAACTCAGAGAGAGCCACACGATCAAAACCTGTAATGAGCTTCACGTGGTCCAAGTGCACTCCCATCATGATGGTGTCGAGTGCCCACAACAACATCCCGCCACCAGTTCCAAGGCGCGTGCAGAGGTGCATTACGTGCCTCCAGTAGTCAGCATCAAGTCCTATGGAAACCTGACAAAGGGAGTGAAAGTCACGTATTGGGCCGCCCTCGTGCCATAGGTCCCCGAAGCGAGAGGTGTCAGGACCAGCTCCCAATCCTGGCACATATCAGCTCTAGTCTTGGTCCCTGTCTCACCCAGGAAGGGTCGGAAGTCAACCACAATCTCCCACAGCATGGCATAGAGGAGATTGCTTATCACTCTCGCTACTGTCTGGACCTGGTCAATGTTGCGGGTATCGTACTAGCTATGGTAGAAAGGCCAGACGCCCTCAGAATCGGCCCACACCTGAAGTAAGGTCTCAGAGTAATCAAATCCCTCGTCGCTATTGTAACAGGGTGGAGGTGTCTCAAAGTTCTTCGGTCACTGCTCCGTGAGGAGGGTGACCTCAGGCTCGAGAGATGGTAGACGGGGTATATGGATTCCACCAATGAGAGAAACGCCGCCAAAAGTGAACTCTGTTGAATGACGTGCCTGATCTTGATGGCAAGAAGGCGGCAGAGTAAGAGGCTTTGGCCCTAGACGTAGCTCATGGATTCACTTATCAAGCATACAAATCTCATTCTCACATATGTCATCCTCTATCTCCTCCGCATCCCAGGTTTCAACCTGTGATGAGGGGTGCTAAAGCCGTAGCGCTGTGTAGGGTGTAGACTTTTCAATGGATGGTACAACTCCAGTAGATCCTCTTGGTGGCTGCAGTGAGGACCCCGAACGATCCTGTAGTAAGTGCGTGATCTCCTATAACTCGTTGGACTGCCACTGCTACTGCCAGCGCATCTCGTTTTGCGACCGATGAAGCTCGTCTTTCGCGAGTGACTATGACTGTGGACTCACAACGTGTAAAGAGGAGGAAGAGGACGGGTCTCCTAGCCCTTTTGCCCTTGTCACGTAATGGCGGCATCATAGTGCTTACTACATGGTCAAGCATGACAATTCTCTGAACAGGAAATAGACAGTGCTTTTTTAGGAGCTAAAACATTGAGATGTATCAACGTTTTGACCTTGAAATTGCCGACATGAGCACACTTGATGATGACATCAGCGTTTTCAACGTTACAAAAAAACTAGCATTTTTAGCGTATTATGTGCCATCGTTTTCTTAGTCGCATGGAGTCTATGTGACCGGTGGGAGTGATGGCGTCGCCTCGTACTAGTGGTTGTGCAGGGACTGTGCATGCCTACACAATGATGCACGGGCATGCACAGTTTCGCATAGTTTCTGTGTAGGTACATTGCAATGTTGTGTAGTAGCACTACTGTGTAGCAACAGTGCTGCACAAACCCGCTACTGTTGCTACGACGGGTCTGCTGCTCTTGCGGTTGCTGCAACTGGTGCTACGTTGTTGTAGCTGTTTCCGCAACTACTACTGCTGTTGCTGCTTTTGCTACTATCACTAGAACAGTTGTAATACTACTGCTACGCCGGTGTTGCTTTTGTTGTTGCTACTACGCTGTTGTTGCTGCTCGCGGCTGCTGATGCCATCACTGTTTCAAGGTACTGCTGCCGCTAACCATTGCCATTTCTCGCGCGCGTTGTCCTGAGCTGCTACTGCGAGTCTTCTCCTTCTCCTTCTCCTTCTTCTACTTCTCCTTTTCATTGTTTCCCTATGTATAGGCAGGTAGCCAGACACGGGTATTGCTACCACCCTATGTTGTTGCTGCTGCTGCTATTGGTGCTTGGTGTGGTTGTTGGAGCTGGTAACTGCCGTACCTCGTCTTGCTATGGTGGTGGCCATAACATGGTGATGTCGCTACAGCTAACGTTGGTTGCGACGGGTCCTAGGATACGGTGGCGATGGTGACTATCACTGCTCCTGGTGCTATGTCATTGCAGTGTAGCTTAGCAAGAGGGGTGTCGATGCTCTGATACCATGAGAAATTGCTAGGAAGCTTCCTACTATTGTTTTTTACTGACGTGGCGACATTGTCCAGTCACGTGGCATATAAGCAAGCAAGCAAGTGCAAGAAAAAGCAAGGGTCAGGCGAGGGAGAGGCGTAAAGTTTTCATAAGCTCCAACAACTTAGTAATACAAAGTGAAATGACAAATGACAAGTACACATCATAAATACCTACCGCGGCGCACGGCGGGTGACGCACACGACAGTGTCAATTTGTCCTAAAACCAGCCCAAAACCATGGTTTTGACCGTAACTTCACACACAGATATCCAAACACAACACCATCTAAACCTGTAGATGTAAAATCTTGAGCCAGATGCTACGACTTGTCAAACACACAGCTCCGGCATCAATAAGTGGACATGTATTGAGAACATGCAAATCGGGCTCACAAGCCAGTCCACCGAGAAAACTCTAGCAGCTATAGAAAAACTATAGATTATCCCAGCAAGCACGCGAGATGTCTCGATAGCTGTTTGGCAGCTGTTGGTGGGTGGAGCCACCACCCGTCGGTGCTCTAGCGCCAGCTGGGTCCGCAGGAGGGATCTGCACGAGCATGGACACGACCGAGTGGTCACCGTAAGCTATACAAACAGACGGGGACGACTCATATCACAACAATAATAACCCTCATTCCTCCTCCGCCTAGCACAACGTGGATGGTTCACAAGGTTGAGGTGCTGAGCATAAAACGATTTGAGGAATTGAGAAAGATGGATAATGTGCATTTAGCAGCAAGTGTTCCTTGATGGCAAGTGTCAAACATATCAAACTCATACATACAATAGCGAGAATCGCAACGAGTCAAATGTTGGGTCTTTGGTGCTCAAACTGAGTAGTGCGTGTGATGTTGTGTCTTGAGTGGTCAGTTTGAAGAACTCCAAAAAAAAATCAGGAGATTTTGAGAATATCAAGGCATGCTTTTACAAAAGTCTACAACCGTTAAGATATTGACCGAACTCTGGAGGGTTATGAAACCATCATTGTGGTGGTGGACTGGTTTTTGAAAACTTCGCAGTCCATTCCGACGATGGTCACCATCACCGCAGAAGGAATAGCAGGAATTTTTCATAATTAGATCATGCAGGTACACAACGTGCCACGTACCATCATCGACGACGCAGACAACCACTTCACTAACCGTTTTTGGCACAAATTGATGATGTGTTATGGCTATCGAATCCAACTATCGACAACGTTCCATCCTGAAATTGACGGGCAGAACAAGCTGACCATTCCAACGCTCAAACTACTACTTCGCAGAACAAGCCACACAGCACAGATTAGACAGGAGAAATGCCGACCGCCAAACACGCATACAACTCTGCAACCTTCATCGCAACAGATAAAACTTTATTTGAAGTGGTCTACGACAAACTTCCCGCCACATCGGCAGGAATTCAATGCCAGAGTGATATTACCACGATTGGCATCCACCGCTGATGCTTCTCTCGTGGGAAGAAATACAACACACTCTTTCCAAGACAGGAGAAGATGTGCGGCAAGCTGAGGACCGACATCGTAGGGATGACATGTTGAGCAGTAGAGATTGCGTCCTTCTTAGCTCTATGAATATCAAACTACATGGACAAGACTTCACAAAATGCAAACTTAGATGATTGAACGTGTTTGAGATCGAGTGTATACAAAACCCGGCCGATGCTCGACTTAACCTGCCAGATAGTATGGCAATCCAACTAGTCTTCTATCTCAGCAAGCTCAGACACTACTGGGACCCTAGCAAGATCTTCCCTAGCCAAGCCGAGTGCATTTTGGACTTGCACCAACCTCTAGTGTTTTACTTGTGAAGGTTCTAACACTTCCAACCACTTCCCTGAAGGGTCAATAGAAGTATCGCAAATTGATTCGACGACTTTTCCCGTTACAAAATCCATGTTGATATCGATCGAGGTCTCCGTTGGAACAGGGAGGGGTTGGAGCAATCCTGCTGGCCTTGTGCAGCGAGATTTTTGCTTCTGATAGGTGACGCATGATTTGCAAACACTTGCCACATCAGCTTGCATGTGGTTCCACCAATGGTATTCGTCCAGCTTCTTGAGCATCTCTTCCTCGTCAAAGCGTCCACCTAGACCTGTGTCTTAGCACTCCTGTAGTCACATTTGTTGTAGGTCCTCATTTGGTGGTACGATGACCGAGAAAATTCATCGCCATCACCAATAGGGATTTTTGAACCATAGTTTAAACCTGTCGTACCTTCCAATGCCCTCAGAACTCTTTAAAAATAATCCTGCAAGGTACGGCACTTGTTCAATGAGCAAAGTGTTGATCTCTGCCTTTAGGTCTTGTTGTCGAATCAAAGTATCCATCGGATTTGTTTTCCCAGGTTGATACATGTTGAAGTTAGACTCCAGGAACTCCCTTCATCGAGTTTGTCAACGGTTCAGATTTGGCCGAGTCTTGAATGCTTGAGTGTCTGGTGGTCGGTTTGGATGATACATTGCCAACAATTCAAGTATAACCGCTGCATTTTAAGCGCGTGCATGATAGAAGGAATGTGTTTTAATGCACCGTGTTGTTAAGTTCCTGTCCGTATATTTTTTGCAATACTTACGTGGCCGGTTGTTCTCCACCGCCATTATCTTGGAAGAGAACGCCTCCGACTGCTCTATGAGACTCGTCGTTGGCCATAACATAGTCCTCTGTTACACTTGCCAATGGTAATGCTGGTCTGAGGTCATAGCATTCTTCAAAGAGTTAAAAAATTCTTGTTCGTTTTCTCCCTAACTCCACTCGGTAGC
The DNA here is from genome assembly GCA_023375785.1 of Penium margaritaceum. Taxonomy (NCBI): domain Eukaryota; kingdom Viridiplantae; phylum Streptophyta; class Zygnematophyceae; order Desmidiales; family Peniaceae; genus Penium; species Penium margaritaceum. The sequence continues at coordinate 151,354 of SZWC01005083.1, read as the reverse complement.
TTTTTGAGAGAGATCGGAGAGAGACGTTGTCACTTTGGCATAGTGCTTTGGGGATTGGCGGTGGTAATTACATAACCCCAGAAATACTTGGGCGTACCAAATGTTGGTTTGCGTTGGCAAAGCAGCGACTGCATCCACTGTCCTTGGATCCATGGCAATCCATCTGCCGCCACTAATGTGGCCCCAAAATTCGGTTGAACGGAAACCAAAGTCACATCTCGAGAGTTTTTTGTAAAGTTTATACTCTTGTCAAACCTCAAGAGCTTTTCAGGGATGTCCATTATGCTCCTTTGGGGTGTGGCTGTACACCAGGGTGTTGTTGAGGTATACAATGAAGAGGTTTTTTGGTAGGAACAAAAAATGCTGTTTATTGCTGCCATAAATGCTGCAGGGGTAATGGTGAATCCAAAAGACATAATCATGATCTCAAAGTACTTGTATCTGGTATGGAATGTAGCCTTCTTGATGTCCTTATCCAATGTGAGGATCTAGTGATAGTCGCCGCATAAATCCATAATGGTGAGAATTCAATCACACATAGTTGATAAAAAGGTTTCTCTATTCACGGATGATGGTAGCAGTTCTTGATGGTGGTGTCATTCTACGCTCGGTAGTCCAAGCACATGTACATCTCTTCGGTTTTGTTTTTCACAAAAAATACATGGGGTGACATGGTGGCCTAAATAACCACTGACCGAGCATCTCGTCTTGCTACTTTCCTAGATGAGTCATCTTGTGGTTGCTCATCCGATAAGTCCCTTTCACCATTGGTCTGTTGTCTAGCTCTAAGTCTATTTGGTGGACGAGGATTTGTCGCAGAGGTAACTCTTGGGGTAGTTTTTCAGGAAAAACCCCTTTGAACTCTTTGACCAGTGGTGCAAACTCCTTCGGAATTGTTGCAAACTTGTCAGGTGTCAATGCCAATGTAGTTGCTTCTTTCAGTGTGATCTCTTCTGCTTTCCTTGTCTCCACATGGGCTGGCCACACCTGTGCTCTGTGTCGGAGATATCTCCTGGCTACGTGAAGTAATACCGGCCAGCGTTTTGCGATTGCTATAGCTTCCTCTACTGGTTCCACCACTTCTCCCCGTAAGCGCAACTGCGTCGTGGGTCGCTCAATCAAATGCAGGTATCACTTTCTGTCATTAATGCTGATGTAGACCGATCCGCTGCTCCAGTGTAGCTGTGGATTGTTTCGGTGTAAGAAATCTTGCCTGAGGATGATTTCATGGTTGATCATAGGACAAGTTCTCTAGCTCTTTTTCTTGTGCAGATCTCCAATTTGCAATCAGAGGGGTTCGCAAAGTCGACAGATCTGTAGTCTCTTGTCAAAAGTTTCTCCTTCAAACACCCACGTGTGGTTCGCAAATCCAGCCTCCAAACCATGCCTTTGCTTACAACAGCGAGAACCACAATGAAGCTTTTATTCGGTCTTTGGCACTCGAGCTGAGCAACGCGTGCAATGTCGCGTCATGAGTGGTTGCTTTGAGAGACTCTGCCAAGAGGTTTTTGAGAATATCAAGGTGAAGTTTTACAAGAGTCTGGTGACGTCGAGAATTCAATCAAACTATCTCGAATCACCAATATGTTTTGTGAGACTTCTTTCAACCTTCCTGGGAAGTGGTCTAAAATTTCAGAACCTTCAGAAGCAAAACAAAAAAAGGTTGAGAAGTGTGGCCAAAATGCCCTCGGCCGATCGGCGTAGAAGTTATGAGTTCGACGTGTGATGGGCCATAAATGTAAGGACAAATATGTCCACTTGCAAAGTTTAGGGACTCGTGTACATCTGGGACGTAAAAGTTCTCACCTACCTCAGAACAATATTCCTTGTTCATCCCTACCATGGAGATTTAAGCCCCGTTTGTCTCTGCCTTGGAACAATGAGCTTTTTTTTCCCCTTGGACATAGTCACGGGTTTATGTTTTAGAAAAAGATCAATGTACCCTTCTCGTTTCTCCAAAGACAACATTTCAAAGTTACATTGCATGTAGTGTTGACATGCTCATGTCACCTTTCTTGCCCAAAGATAACAAACCCTTAAAAAAGGGGATTTGTGATCATGTAATGGGATGGTTTGTGAGGAGTGTAAATGGGAGCTCCGGGAGTATCCATGTGCTAAGAGGGAACCCGCTAGGCCCGCTAGCACCGGGCCCAACATGTGCTTACACAGAAATTAAATCCTGAAGGGTAGAAGTCACATGTACCCAGTTTTTGGAACTCTGAAGCTCATCCATCCGTTGTCAAGAAAAAAACATCCTAGCTATCCATCAGCCGTGGCTACCGCTGCGCCAAAAACAAAGAAAAAGAAAGAAAAGGCATGTAGAGGCCGCATGCCATGGGCCGACAATGCATGAAATCTGGTGCACCCCGCTATGATCACAAACCCTTTCATTAAGGGGTTTGTGATACTAGCGGGGGGCGGTTCATCCAGAGTTTGAGGGGAGTTCGAGACTCCCCATGCATTCAAAGAAGACTTGCTGCGTGTAGCTACCGTGGGGCCTAGTAGGAGTCCGTGCAAAGTAATACCCTTAACCCTGAATGTAATTCGGAATGGGGTTTGATTGAGGTTCGAATGCTGAAATAGGAGGTTCGCGTGTATAAAACAAAAAAAAGAACAAAAAGGACGTTCCCACTAAATCGAGAGGGAGCGATGACCCCTTCTTTTCTTGTTGGAAACGCAAATCCCCCAGCTCAATTAAGGGTTTTGTATGTTTTGCGCGGGCTCCGCTCGCGCCAAACATAAAATCTTAGATTAATCTGGGAGTTTTCGTGTAACAAAGAAAAAAGGGGGCCATGGCTCCGTCGCGATTCACGCGTGGGAGGGATGTCCCCATGCACCTTTTTCTTCTCGTCCGGTGACGCATGTTGCGAGTGAGCATGGGTTGTTTTTGCATTGTTTTCTGCATTTTTTGTTTTGGAGTGGGCTTATGAGTTGTTTTTTAACGGTACTGGATGAATGACAGTCACACATTGCGTTTTATGGGTATCCGAGCTGTTTGGCATAATCCTAAAATCTCTGTTGTAATTAGGGGTTAGTTTTCTCTACCGTTTGTTTTTCAAACAAGGATATAAAGTTAGAAAACATGAAATAAATCACATGTGCAGTTTTTGACTCTCCGTGAGAATAGAGCCACGGCCTCAACGCAACAAATGGTGTCAAGCATGGTGGTCAAACGGCTATGTTAGGTTCAGATCTAGATCTAGGAGCAACAACTAGTGGCATTGGCTGCACGCAGGCTTGCATCAGGGTTACGTAGTAATAGACTGAAGCCGGGTTCAAAGATGTTATCTTCCTTGGAAACGAGTTTTGTTCGACCTTCCCCTCCTGTCCGAGAAGTCGTCGCCGGTGCAGTCAAGTGCTTGCTTGCGATGTCCGGTATCTGTTTTGGAAAAAACCCTGGTTGCTACTCGAAGTCTGTCCGATTCGCACGTATTTCTCGGACTGGGAGTCTGTTCCGCAAGGAAAATTGCGCTCAGAGAGGGCCTGTCTTCCGGACGCGACAGAAGTGCTGAAAAAAAAACCTAGAATATACTCGATGGGCAGTCGGTGGACAGAAACACCGACCGCAGACAGGATTGCCGTCGCGGAAGTCCTTGTGCAGCGGATTTTCTGATGTCAGCGCTGATTCTTGGATACCGAACCAATTGCATAGGGTTACTACGTAACCCCAAAAAGGTAGAAGTGTCCAAGTAACAGGGAACCCCCCTGTTACGGGTGAGGCTCGCTACTCGAGCCCCACCCATCGGCCGGCGAGCGAATTTTGCCGGCGAACAGCGAGGGTCGAGGGCAAACTCGGCCCTTGACCCGGAAAAGCGCGGCACTAGCCGCGCCTGTCCACAGACGGCCTAGACTGGCCCGGAAATCAAACAAACCTATTATAGTCCTGAAAAGCTACAATGTAAGGTCTCGAATAGGTCTGCGAAGCATTTTTCCAGAATATCCTACTGCAAGTCCAAAGACTAAACTAGGTGATGGAGCAGGCATGGGCCGACGGCCGGTGGATGACATAAAACGGTGTGACCAAGGGGAGGGACGTCGTGCGTCATAGGATGTCACCGCGTCTAGCGTGGATCACCACCGACCGCCGGATCCGCATGCACTGCACACCCACGGCCAGACACACGGCAGAAAATGTATACACAGGGTTATCACTCCATTCTTGTAGAGCCGGGGATTCCGGCTGACGCTTGTCAGCCGGAATCTCCAACAAACTCCATCGCCCCCTCCCCCCGGCAACCTATGGCCACTAAATTCATTGTGAACCTCAATTGCGAGGGCCTTGATTGGATGGAATATGGTGCATGCGTGGATGTGCTACAGGGGGGAGGAGGAATGCAAGGGGGTGTGAGGCGGCGGTTGATGAAGTGTCGTCTGAAGGACGTCGGCTGGCACTTTTGTCGTCCAAATCCCCCCAATCCCTGAATGTTATCGCGGCCCTCCATTGTGACGGCTGCATTGGAGGGCCGCGATGTATCATAACTTGCCGGTTTTCCACATGCTCAAGCAGAAACATGTGTCACAGTTTGAGCATGGTGACAATGGGTCGGCAAGTGGAGGTTATTGTTGGAAGCCAAGGGCGGGTGATGCCTATGGTTCTAAGGCAAGGGAAAATGGGGTTTATTGTTCCGCATGAGGCGCCGATGGGAATTTTTTCCCAAGGTTTGGGTGTATGAGGGTCACGCATGACAAAACAGGGTATACCTGGTATATTGGCCCCAAAAAGTTATGGTACACCCAACTCGTTTCTAAAAAGGCAGCATATCGATGTTTCACGGCATGCGCCATCGACATGCTGTTGTTGATTTTTTGGCCCAACAATGAAAAACCGCTTTACATAGGAGTTTGTTTTCTGTTGAGGGGATGCAAAATCCTTGTAATCCATTGCGAGAAGTTTGCATGGGGGAATCTCAGACTCCCCGTGCATTGAAAGCGAATCTGTTGGGCCCCGCTACCACGGGGTACAGCAGGTCCATGTGTGAAAAAAAAAATCCTAAAGCCTGTGTGTAAATAGGGGTGTACTGTTTTTTATTTCAAACAAGGGCATAAATATGGAAATAAAATTGAAAAAGAAAAAGAATAGGGAGTTTTCGACTCCCCATTCTTGGAGCACCGGGGACTTTGACTGACGCCCGTTGGCCGGAATCCTTAGCAAAGTCCCTCCCCAGCAGTCCACCGGCCACCTTTTCCATTGTGGCCCACCATTTTTAGGGCCTCCATTGGGCTGGACGTGGTCCGTGGGAGGGTGGGTTGCAAACGGGGAGGGGACTGTGAGGAGGGGGAGTGAGGCGGTGGTTGACGAAATGCCAACTGATGGATGTCGGCCGGCATTTTTGTCCTCTGAATCCCCCAATCCCTGAATCCATTTACGGTCCTCCATCGTAACAGCTATGATAGATGGCCACGATCTAGCAGTGCATGACTGTTTCTACCATTCTCAAGTAGCGAAATGTGCTGCTGTTTGAGCATGGTAAAACTGGGTGGCGGATGGTTCTTATTCTTTGGACAGGCAGGGATGAATGGGGCTTATCTTTCCTCGATAGGGACTGATGGAGCTGATTGTTTTGAAGCTGGGGTATATGGGGGTCACGCGTGACAGAACAGGGGGTAATCAGGCGACAAGCAGGGGGTAGCAGGGGGTAGTCAGAAAGCCATATCCACAATATCTTCATTAACATACATGTCATTTTCTTCCTCTTATCCTGCCACAACATCCGTCTCATAATCTTCATCCTCCTTGTTGAAGAAAATGCTGAGCCGTTCAAGATCTTCCACCAACTTTCCAACCAGATTGTCGTCCTTGGCCTTCCTCCTCAGGGCATTCATCCTCGCCTTTTCATCGGCAAACTTCTTAGTGACTACACTATGGCGGCTCACAGGGAAGTCCAAAAGAGCCGGCTTATTGATCCAGCTTTACATCATGAGCAAGTTCTCCACGGTGAGATGCACCGAGTGTCGGAAGTTTGTAACAACTTGACTTCCAAGAGAGAAGAAATGTTCAGATGGGATTGACATCCCTAAAACAACAAACACATCCATGCCATTCAAGTAGAAAATTGGAAACTTTTTCCCCAATCAGTTGTAGTGCTTGAGGACATGCATTGCGTGTGGTTTTTGTGGAAGTTTGGACCGCTTGTCGACCTCCTCCTCCAGTTGACTCAGAACTTTCTCCTCGGCTGTGGGTTCAGGTGTGTCAAGCATCCCGACCATTGGATCAGAAAGGGCTGCCTCCAGTAAGGCATCATCCTCGGCCCTCTGGTGTTCAGGATAAACTCAGAGTGAACGGCCAGTAGTTTCTCGCGTTGCCACACTTGTTGCTCCTGTTCTTGGAGCCACAACAGCTGCAGCAGTGGAAGCCTGGCTGTTGCTTCAGTTGTTGACCTCTGACTTGACATAATTCCTGTTGATTCTGCGGCTAATGCTTCTGCTGCTGCTCTTGCTGCTTCGCGTTCTGCCTCCATCCTTGCGTGATATGGGTGGAGGAGCTTCAGCACCTTCCCGTGAAGCTCTGCTTCCGAAGATAAGCCCATCAACCTGTGCATGTGCGGGTGGTAGTGCATGCGGAACCGTGGATCTTCTACAGTAACCAGGCCCATCAGAAAACAGCTTGGCGTACTTTTCAAGCTAGGAGATGATGTTCTGAAGACCTGGAAACAAGGCGAGGAGAGTCTCCTTGGTGTCAAGCTGACCTGATGCACCACGCCGCATGCTTTTTTTTCACCACATCTGTTGACTTGGCCTGTCAACCTCTAAGCTCATATACACCCAATGGTAGCTTTCTCATGCAATAGTCTTCTAGTACGTTGTTGTGGTACACTTACACTGTAAGAACACACTAGAAATGAGTGTGATCCATTGGTGTACTCTAACACACACATGCACATTCCCTCTCACTCTCTTGCTATCTCCCCTAACATCTATATCTTCTCTCTCTCTCTCTCTCTCTCTCTCTCTCTCTCTCTCTCT